>VNWS01000090.1:0-27714 GCA_009800995.1 Colletotrichum sp. COLG31
TGGTCATCTACTGAGCTGATGGAGCAGTATTGGTTTCCAACCCGCGAAGCGGCCGTCGCCTTTATCAATAACGAAAGCAAACGCAGCACGCTGTTTTCCAACCTTCCTATCTCTTTGGCGGCGGAGAAGTCATTCGGAATCGTTGGAAAGGAAAACCGCGTGGTTGAGAAAGGAGAAAGTGATTAAAGGGTGGCGCTTTGTACGGTTTTTTCGATGGGACACATTCAGCTTAGCATCTCGTGTAGTCGGTGTAATTTACATCGCGTCTTCAAAATGCCGCCTATTTTCCCCGTCTGTTGTTCTTGTACTGTGCCCGTACCACCATACCTATAGCAATGCTCAAAGACCACCCTGTCTGCGATGAGAAAATTCGTTGGCTTTCTTGGACCAGTCGCCTCGAGGCACCTTGCTCGATCAAGGATCCAACACCCCCCATGTAGGGCCGCATACCTCGATCTCCTGAGGTCCATTTCACGAGCGTCTCCTCTTCGATCTCATTGTCGAGTCTGAGAGTAACAAACTTCGGAGTCCCAGCTGATGCGGGGCTAGACTGCAGTAGAGATCGGGACGACGAGTCGGCCTTGTTATGCTTGCCTAGAGCTGTGAACATCCACAGCGCAAGTGTTCCGGTTAGAAGAGCCATGGGCTCATGATGGCTGTTGGTCGGATGATCTCGGAGCCAGCTGAGTAGCTTGGCGGCATGATACACGACAATTCTGGCTTTAGCCTCATTCTCTTCTAACCAGATAGATAGCTTGCGGTCCACTGTTTTCCTTATGGTCGGGCTTATTCGCCACCCAGAGAATGAATTGAGCTGCCTCAGGGGAAAATGCGATAAGAGGCTGAGAGCATGGTAGTGTTGGTTTATAAGTGATTTGAAGGTATCAGTAGGTGACCCGATGCCTTCAGCCGACCGAAGAATATCGAGACGTTGAATTGCGGCTTGTTGGTTGGGTGCATCGCGGTATATACCGAGGGTGAGAAGTAATAGGTTGAGATTCGTGATTCCTACCGGTGTTTCTTTCTGTTGATAAAGAATATCCAGTTCATGTCGAAGTGACTTGGATTTCTTGGATGCTGTCCGTGTGTAAATTAGCAATAAGAATGCGAATGTATAGGCTGCTTTTAGACGCGCCCTTACCATATTCTGAGTAGAGTATAGACCACTGATCAGTCGTGGTGGCTGTCCATAGCTCATCGTGTGACGGCATGGATAGCTGCAACATGTCTAACGGTATTGTTTGGGCGAGATCGAAGAAGGAGACAAGTTGACAATCCAAAACCTGATCCAATCGGTGAGTTCGGTAAGCCCCGGTGCTTTATGAAAAGATTGGCTAATGTGCTTACCCATGCAAGATGAACAAGGCGCTTTCTGCTCTCTGCTTGAACCCACCATTTCCAGCCCCCACCCCCAGATGTAACGTTATTTGGATGATGTTCGACGAAATAATTGGCTCTCTTGCAAAGGGTCGGTACGAGAGACATGTTCCTTTGCGCATGCTCCGCAAAAGACATGTTGCCAGAGAACATCAAGCCGACTTGACTGAGTAATGCAGATTGAGCAATATGAAGCTCCAAATCTGGGGTCGGGTTTGTTTCAAGCTCAATCTGAACGGATTGACCTATCAATATAGAGTCCTTGATAGACATAGACCCGGTAACGCAAAAAGAAAAAAAAAAAAAAAAAAAGGAAACAAAAAAGGGAAAAAGAAAACAAAAGCAAAACGCGACTTACACATAGGCTGACCGACCGGCGGAGAAATTCTTGCAAGATAAATGTTGTACAGGTGTTTCCTAGTTGCGAGAAACCGCACCCTATGGCGGCAACTGCAAGAATGAGAACCCAATGAACATTCGCGGTATCGAAGGTGGGCTGGTGAATCATTGGAAAGATATGGCTGTAATGTTCGAAGTACGACTGGATGAATGCATTCATGGTTGTTATCGGTGGTAGCTGCTTGTCCGTGAACTTCCTGCAAAGTCCACTATCCGTGTTGAGCATCTCAAAACTGCGCTTAATTGTTTCGTAGACTCTTTCAGGCAGTGTGGGAACATGGTCGTAATCTTCGAGGTGCCAATCCTCTTCAGGTCTACTGGCTTTGTTCGCGGACAGACCTACTATTCGAGAAAGATTTTCTAATCCGGCTGTTACGAAGTCATTTGTTTTGGGCTGTTGGCCGTGTGTGCTGCTGTTTGGATTGGAATAGTCCCGTGCTAAAGCAGACGGACTACCAAGAACTTCCGCAAATGTGGCAGACAGCTCGGTGTGGTTGGTGTAATTGGGTCTTTGGGCTTCCCGGATTGGCGTTGGCTCGGAAGGCGTTTGACTGGTACCTTCTTCCTCACGTGCAGTCTGTACGTCGGCGGCGGGCAATTGTTCCGAAGTAGTGGTAGATACTTCCGGTATTGAGGGAAGCTCGGTGCCGTCGCCTGTTGAATATGATAGACTAGGACAGACGAAATCATCCAGCAGAACATGGTCAGCCGCCATGCTCTGCCATGGCTCAACTCCTATCCAAGCGTGGGCGTCTGAGAATGGGAAACACCATCTCGTGGGTGACCACGTTGGAATGTCCAACCTATCGAGTGCCATGGCCTCTGGCCAATCAGGGCGTAGCTGCGTATTGATCGATGGCACTGGCTGGCTAATAGTTCCGATGTCTGGTGCTGGAAGAGATGGTGCCTGTGACGATGGATGAGTGTCACTCCATGCAATACTTTAAGCGTCACGATACGGACCTCATGAGTCTCGATTTGATTGCATGGCGGAACGGAAGATTGCCCGAAGGTTGTCAAATCATCGTTATCATGCGGTAGATCGGTGCCTTGGACTGTTGTTCCACTCGAGAAGCTAGCACTTCGTCGGCTTTCACCTGCGTAAACGCAAGCGCGGCCCTTATTTTGACATCTCTCACATGGCAACAGCCCGTCGCATCTTTGTTTTGATCGCGCACAATCGCGACAAGCTCTGGACACACATGTCCTTCGGGATCTTCCAGGGGCAACACTGTCGGATCTTGATGAGGGAGAATCCACATGACTCTGTGTATGGCGTTGGAGAGAGTCTCTGAGGGAAGAGCATCATCAGCCTTGAACCCCGAGCAAGTTGAGTTGGGGGCAGGGGTAGCAGGAAAGAGGGAGACGGGCATCCGGCTGCCACCCAAAAATGCTCAACATAGGAAAGCGAGACCAACCTTCTCGAAAAGCTCGCCCCGCAGACAGAACAAGAGAATGGGCGAACTCCGAGGTGTCGGAGAAGGTGACGGTTCAGGTGTTCTGACCGACGGAACTCGGCGTTGCAGACATCGCACTTGATCAACATCCTCGCTCATCCCCACAGTCGGACTTGTGGGATTTGGCCTTGGATGAACTAAAGACGCACCAAGACTGTTGGTGTCGGCAGCAATCGTTATCATGTCCAAAGGATGTGAATCGGAGAGGGAGGACGGGCGTCGGAGGCTGTGGGGTAATATGGGCAAGTCAGAGTTTAAAAGGAGACAGCTTCGGAACGTGCGGGGGATGGATCTTCAGTGCTTCAATGACAGAACCCCACTCTCGGGACAAGGTTCGCGTCGGAGTTGTGGGGTTCCTAAGAGGAGCCTGCAACGCGGCCCGTCTTCCTAGTGTAAGACCAGCCCGGTCTAAACTTAATGCCCGATGCCGTTGTCGAAAGTGTCACTGACAGTATGCATTTACGAGTCGGAATTGCTGAACATGTTGGCCTCCACTGGTTACATCAATCGCGGAGGATAGTGGGGCTTTCTTAGAGATCCGTTGTGATGCGAGACCTTTTATTGAGTAATTAGCTGCGAAGAATCGGGTTGTAGAAGTGCGGCAAGCAGATCTCCATCAACTTCACCGAAAGTCTCCAACAGTAGAGGCCACGGAGGTGTTGTACTCATATAAGTAAGTGTCATCGTGTAAGCCTTTGTCGTTCAAGTGCCTTCTTCAATTTCTTACTCGTCTTTCTCTGTTATCAGCACATCAACGAACTTCGACTTTCCGTATCATCCTACCTCTTCAAGCTTGACATCACTTCAAAATGACTGCCGACTTCTCAAAGCTAGGAAGGCTTACCCTTGAGCCCGAATCCAAAGACTGGGACATCATTGTTGTCGGCTCTGGGCACAATGGCCTTACCACTGCTGCATACCTGGCTGCTGCCGGAAAGAAGGTCCTCGTGCTCGAACGAGCATCTTACGCCGGTGGCGGTGTAGCTGGCCTGCAAATGGCAGAGGAAGGCTTCATTAGCGAGCGTCACAGCGCCATTCACCAGATGATCCTCGCCAACCCGCTCATTGCCAACGACGAGCTTGGTCTCCAGGCTAAGTATGGCCTCAAGTACCTTCAACTTGACCCCTGCTACGCTATCGTCATGGAAGACAAAGTTCTTCCCATCTATCGCGAGCGCCAGCGTACCGTTGAGGCCATTCGAGAGGTCGCCCCCGAAGATGCGGACGCGTACGAGAAATTCGTCGACACATCCCGAAAGATCACTGACCTTCTGATGCCATCCATGTTCGAGCCGCCCCTCGACACGTCGGCTGAGATTGCCAGCAGCGGCTTTGCGGAGGAGATCGCCACTGTCGGGGCTAGCTCGTCCTTGGACATCATTCAGCGGTACTTCAAGAACGAAATTCTCCAAGTGGCTCTCTTGCGCTTTGTAACCGAAATCCAGCTGGCTCACCCCACGACCAAGGGTACTGGTCTCATGGTGTACCTTGCATTTGGCCTTGTCGACAGGTACGGACTTGCCGTACCTGAGGGTTCTGGAACGGCTTTCACCGAGTCGGTCATTCGATGCATCAAGGATCATGGAGGAGACATCAAGTTGGATACCGAAGTCATTAAAGTCGTCACCGAGAACGGGCGTGCAGTTGGGGTCAGAACCCGTTTCGGAGAGTTGCGGGCGAGAGAAGCCGTCATCGGCCAGATTCATCCCCACAAGTTGGATCAACTTGTCGACGGCTTGGAAGAATCCGTAACGGCGTCCGCCTTGCAGACACGTGTCTCTGAGTTCACTCTATTCGTCATCCACGCAGCTCTTGAACGTCCGCTGAAGTTCAAAGCCGGCCCCCTCGCCGACAGAAGTGTCATGAACACCTGCTGCCCTGGCACTCTCAAGGACTTGCTCAAGAGCTATGACGACATGGCTCTCGGCCTTCTCCCGGAGAAGATCATGATCGGTGCTTCCTGTGTAAGCTCAGCAGACCCCACCCGATGCCCACCTGGGAAGTCCTTGCTTCACTGCGTGGTCATGTGCAAGGCCGAGCCCGCAGACGGCGGCTGGGAGGGCTGGGATCGCCGTCGAGACGACTGGGTGCAGAAAGTATTTGCGTACTTCTCCAAGTACCTTGACAACTTCACACCGGACATCGTCCGCTCTTACCATGCGGTCGCTCCTCCGGACCATCAGTCTGACAGCCCAAGCTTCCAGCGTGGCGATATCTGCGGACTTTCCATGGCTGCGGACCAGATGGGATTGAGCCGTCCGACCCCTGCTTTGGCTCAGTATAGAGTACCAGGTGTGAAGGGACTGTATCTCGCTGGACCATTCATGCATCCCGGTGGTGGTGTTTGGGGCGGAGGCCGCCCAGTTGCGAAGAGGGTCATGGAGGATCTCGGCTTGGATTTCGACAAGACTTTCGTTGGGAAGTCGAGCGCTCATCTTTGATTGAAGCTTGATTTTACGCTAGTTGTGAATCCAGTAGATACGTCAATCATTTTCCAGGTTACGAACAGATTGGTTCAAATTCCGAGGATTTTCCAGATATCTTAGTTGACCTAGAAAAAATTTGACTTTATGCTATATGTCTTTTAGAATATTGCCAGGCCACGCACTGCGTCAACAGGTCCTGTTGTGCTTGTTTCATTGATTAAACAACTTGCATTGAGTCAAAAAATAGCTAGGATGGCCAAAGAATAAACCAAAAAACATTGCCACTGTTACTCTTGATTATGCCCCTAAACTCAATTTCCTGGGACACATCTAGCTAGTGATGATCACCCGGTTATCGACTTCTCATTTACCACGGCAAAGAAATCCACCGTTGGATCCATCTTGCCCTTCGCTAGCTCGATCAGTGCCTCCTCATATCTTGGACAGACATTGACAAAGAATTGACCGGCCCGGAGCGTTTGCACAATTCTTTTGCCGACGACGTCGACGTCCTTTCCCTGTTGTTTCAAGAACGACGTGAAGGTTTGATGGAATTCATCGGAGGAGGTACCAGACAAAGAGTCTACTGTCTCCGTGTATGTGATATCCGGGAATACAACACTCACACCAATACCCAATGGCTTCAGAGAAACGGCCATGCATTGACTCATTGAAATATCGGCTGCCTTGCACAAGCAGTAGGAAAAGAGGTTGCTTGCCACGGGTGGTATGGGCACGTTACCATTGGGCGAGGCGGTGTTGACGATCCATCCACTTCCACGAGCAGTCATGTCCGGGAGGAAGGCTTGAACCATGCGGATGTATCCGAAGACGTTGACGTTGACCTGTTGCTGGAGACTGGCCATATCGAGATCAATGATGCCCCCGGATCGGATCAAGACGGCATTGTTGTAAATGATGTCGGGAACACCAATGTCTTTTTGAACAGCAGCTGCAAAGATTGCGACGCTCTCATCGCTTCCTACATCGCATCGAAAGGCCCAAGCTTTGAGTCCAGCTTGCCTCAGCGCTTCGACTGTGGCTAGCTGAGGCTCTTGTTGGATATCTGCCAGGACGACTTTGGCGCCGGCTGTGGCGAATTCTACAGCGACGGCTCGGCCAAGTCCATGGGCGGCCCCTGTGACGATTATAATTTTGCCTTGGTAGTCCATGCTGTAGGACTTCTCGGGAAATAGTTAGGGGAGAGTTGAGGAATATTCAAGGCTTTAGATTCGACTGTGTATGTTGCCCTTGTCAGTTTGCAAATGCAATCTACTCCTCATAGATATTCTCTTACCCTTCAAATACAGTTTCCTCAGACCACGCTTTGTGCTGGGCTGTTCTCCGCCAAGATCTCACATCAACGTCTTCGGATGCGGGGCCGGCGATCGACAGTGGCATTCCGATGGTGGGGTTCGGAGCTGGCCCCGTTTTAGACCGGGGTGTCGGAGATCGTGGGGTAGTTGACAGGCCGCGACGGCGGCTATGCCCGCAATGACCACAAGCTACGGCAGTGCTCACGGGCAAAGGAAGCTCCATATCACGGGCGTACTAAAGTCCGTTGATCGAATTTGGCATTCCTGCTGCTTTTTTAATCATCGATTACAATCTGAGATGCATTACAATGTGCCTTGGCTGCAGTGAAACAACTAAAGGAATCTATCGAGATGCGTGGGCAGACCAAGTCACCAGGTAGTACAACAACGGGAAAATCAGACCCCCGAAGCATTCGGATATGTTCCAGTTCAACATGATTTCGAGCAGGGCGTATACAAGTCCAATTCGAGACGGAGAACAGATGCATTGGACAAAAATGGCTCTGGGAAAATTTGCCCATCCCACGGATATCTGCGCTTTACCGTGTTCGCACGTTTCATTACCTGGCAATCGTCAATACTGGGCCGTCGACCATTCTCAAGCTATCCCAATGATTTGTCAATTGACCCCTCTAAAGACATTTTGGGCAAGCTGTGCGCCGATTCCGACTGAACGGCCATTTGCGGATTGACAGCTGGAACATCCAGAGACATGCTGCCCAACCAACCAGGATAGACCATAGCCGCAGGAACACAAAGTTGTGAAGAGTGAGCTGACCACGGGAAGCTGCAGGATCACACGGCGGGTCACCGGAAGATGTCGGCCTCGTGTGGTTGGGGGAGGAGGCTGGGGAGAGCTCCGGGCAGGCTGGGCTCGCGTACCGAGTGGGAGTCGCCGGGCTCCGGCCCAACATCGACGGTCTCGATATTTGAAAATTGGAATGGGTTCCATGACGAAGAGTGTACCCGTTACGCGCGCTGTGGTGGATATGTTGGATTTGCACCTTTTCCCCAAAATTTTCCTAGCTTACCCTAGCTGCAGTGAAAATGAACTTGGGCTCCCTGCACGACATCCCGAGGAGTGGACATCAGGGGTCTCACAGCGGCCCCGGTGCCCCCACTGATCATACGACGTCTCGGAACCGGTCCCTGAGGGGGCCGGGTGAGCCGGTAACCGGTATCCGTTCCGCGGTCTGCCACTGGAAACAATGCCTACAAAGAAGAATGAGATTTGTTCTTCCAGAGGAGAATTTGGCATCACCATCTGCCGAAAAGGAATGAATTCGCCGTTGAACTGTCGATTTCGCTGGAATTTGTATGCAGATCACCATGATCAGGCCATCAAATCAAAACACGAGAAATAGTAATATTTACTGGATACTCTCAATTAGTCCAGAACATCTGCCTTCAAGATCAGGCAAATGTGCCCATTGGGTTATTTCCCGAAGCGCGCCAGAGGCGCCCTTGGTGGCGTTGAAGGATTCAACAGCCACAGGACTATTTCCTAGCATCCCCATCCCAAGACTTTCCAGTCTCAGAACATTGGGCCGGCCCGGGTGAGGTCCCACTCACCCTTCTCGACTGATTCGGTGTGCCTAAATAGTTTCAATCGCGCGCGCTAGGTTTATCCCGTCACCTAGGTGTGCTACCTATGAGGCTGATGTGGGGGCACGAGTTAAGAGTGGATGCTGCCAACACATCATGGCTACCTTACCCCAAAATGCAGTTTGCCAGGTTGTCGACGCAGCTCGAGAAATCTCGGAAAGTTAAAATTGGTATATCCGGCACAGGACGGAGCTTAACGACAAGAGCGACAGTGTCTGGAAACATTGAGGTTGAATTGGTCTTACAAATGGCCGCTGGCAGCTACTGTCCTGCCACTGGCCAAGCATGTAACACCCTCTCACCGAACCAGACAATGGAATCGTGAATCGCAGTCTATGAGCATTGTCCCAAGTGACTGACCAAAGTGGCGTGATTAAAGAACTTCTATAGCAAATTCAGGCTTAATAGACCTAATATCGCTTGCACTGCGGGTCCGGTGTGCAAGTTTGGCGCCTGGTATTGCTTTTCCCATGGCGCAGCCGTCGGCCGACTTGCAGAGGGTGAAACATAGTCGCACGGCAGGGCTGTCGCCATTAATGGCTCACCTAAGGAGCCTGCCGGCATCTTAACTCGGCAAATGGGTTCTCACGGAATTCAACAACCAGTGATTGAAGGCAAATTCCTGCTTGCGCCGTATTGGTATCGAGACCAAGGAAGCCTGGCCCAGGATCATCGCCAGGATAGGGCCATCCCACAGGGCTATGCCGTCCGATTTCAGCTCGCGATAGATGGGGCTACGAGCGGGAGATCTGCAATGGCCCCTGTGTGCAATGCAGCACCCGTACACGTGTAATAAAAAAGTCTTCCCGAGGGCAACGTTGATGATCTGATCCTGAAAACTAGCCCTGCAAGTAAGAGTGGATCTAGATCGGGCCAGGCGCGTGGAATCCGGGGTCGCGGCGGCGGCTGTACCCCTTACCACGGGAAGCTGTACCCTCGGGTGTGTTCATCGTTTTCTATTGTGGCTGGGCATGGCTTCACAAATCCAACGAGGGGATAACTGGGATCAGGCAATGTCCTCTCTGTTCACCTAACACATCGACTGTCCAGATTGGACGACATCTGCCAAGGTGGCCAAGCTATGAATCGCCTCCCCTTGTGTCACTCCCTTCTCCACATGTCAGTCCACTTCTGGTGACTCGAGCTGTACCTCAGGCTCTCCCGCTTTAGCGTTGTTCTCTTTGCCTTCCTCGCCGGAGGTTTTGCCCACGGCCTGCTCCTCCTTCTCCTCTGGCTTCACTGGCTTGACAGGCATCTCCACGCGCACGAGGTCCACCTCCAAAGCAAGGCAACCCTCCCCGAGTTTTGACTTTAGCCCGTCCTGCTCGACGTCGAAGTACAGAGACCAGAAGCCGTCGTTCTCAACTACGAAGAAGCCCTCCCAACTGGCAAAGGTAAGCCGGTGGTCTTGCCTGGTGCAGTCGAAGGGACCGTTGTAGTTGTGTTGCGCGTACGGACGGGTCCCGAACTTGAGTTCATACGTGTCCCTGTCCACGTAGATCCAATTCATAATCGGGGGCTCGTCGCATATGGTCGATACGAGGCCCGCATACTGGGCTTCGGGGTACGGCAAGAAGTACCCTGCAAACTGATGGCCGAACGCCGAGTCAGGGTCAGTTCCTGTGTCCACGAAGAGCTATGAAGATGTAAGCGAGTGAACCTCGGAAAAGCGACAGGATTGGGACGGGAGATACCTTGTCTCCGGAGAGAACTACATGTTTCCCTTCGAGCTCCGGGGAGTACTTGGTGGATTTGCGGCACCGGATAAGCAAGTTGTTCTTCCGACTGCGATGTTCTTTTCTCCTAGCTGTCTGTTGCGTATGTCGGATGGCCTCCGCCATGCCGAATGCCGCCGAGAACGCGACGAAAAATGCTGTGACCATTGTGTGAAGTGCAAAATGTGCTTGTTGTCTCTGAGGTAGCGTTCGGCAAGAGGGGCGTTGCAGCTCGATGGACGTAGATTTATGCCAGTGTCTGACAAATTTGCCCGATGTGTCTGGCGCGCCTCTCCCGACACCTTAAGTGCGAGCAGGCGGTTGAACAAGCATCATCCCCTGAGCATGGACCTGCTTTCTTTTGTTGGGAGCTGCGGTGAACATCCGTCGGGTAGGGCGAGGAGCTGAGTTTTCACTGCAGATATCTCCGCCGTGGCATTGCATAGTAACCGTACACAGAGTGCGCATCCTTGTCGAGGATCCCAGTAGCAGAGGTCCTCCCTTACGTCCGGATGAAGGGAAATTTGGGAGTCCACCAGCTTCAGCTACATATACTCGAAATGTCTCACAACACCAAGCTCGGAAAAGGATAAAGAGGAGGCCAGCTCCCGCCAAAGATGACTACCTTTTTCCTCAGCAGCACCAAAGTTCCTCAGTCTCATCGCAGATCAGCTTGGAGATACCAACGCCAGAGTCCTTCGCCCAAGAAACCACCAGACAAGCCCGCAGATACTCAACTCCCAAAACCTCAACTTCGTCATACAGGCAAGCTGTGGCATAAACGATCTCACGACAACCTCGACTCCGCTTCAAACCATTCACGATCTTCTTCGCGTTCTCGACCGAACACCGCCAGAATGTCTTCCCCGTAAGTGCCGTCAAGCCCCAGTTTTGCTTTCATATCCAATTGATTCTTGCCCCCAGTACCAAGAACTCCAACCCCCCGACCAGCTCCACCACTGCCTCCTCCAACCTGTCCTCCTCTACCAACTCCGCGTCTAACAACCCCAGCTACTCCAGCAACACTACCGCTCCCAGCAACTCTCTCAGCACCAGCAACCCCAACAACTCCCTCAACACCACTAACACCAACAAGGAGAACTCTGGAAAGTCTCTCCCTATGCCTGGCCTGTCCGGCCCCGCCAACGGACCCGTCGGTAAGTCTAATTTCGTCAATATTAGGTCCCATATCTAACATCCCACAGGAAACCTCCTCAAGGGTCCCGTTGACGACAACGGCAAGCTCAAGGACGCCGGCCTCATGGTCGGTATCAAGCTTGACCTTGAAGCCGAGGTTCACCTCACAGCTCGGGTCCGAGGTGACATCCTTGTTGGGCTATACTAGGCTGTCTCGCTCACAAGAGGCCAAGATCGATGGTCGGAGGATCAGAATCGAGGTCGTATGCGAAATCCTCAAGATGAAGTGTGTCGACGAAGATGGAAGGTGTGTATCGGTTAGTATCGTGAGCTATACGTGGCATTTCTGGGTCGAAGGACGTGGCACTGGCAAATTGTTCATAAACACGATAGCTTGCGATTAATTTAATCCGTATCATTAAGACTATTGGTGTTGAGTTGACTGTGTGCTAACCTATTCCCATGGGCGAAATCTACTCCGAGTGAGGAAAGAAACAAGACGAGTGTCCGACTCTTCGGCATGACTTTCATATAGTTTGGTTGTTTCTTAGGGAGTTGCCAAACAATGAAACCAGGGGATAAGCAAAAGATTGACAAGAAAATCTGAAATCCTTGCGTCGTATGATTGAAAATCTGCGACTACTGAGACATGCCCCGTACGACTTGTGTAAATCCAGATGTGTGCCATCGGGAAACAAAGTATACCACACCAATCCACCATTATATGAACACATCCCAAACTGCAGCCAAGCCGTAATAACGTCTGATCAAAAACTAAGTGTTCAGCGATTTTCATCCATAGAGTTGTACCCCCCAGCCGCAATCCTGACCGGTTCCGATGGGACCAACTTAGACTGCCTCCTCGTCTTTGCTCCTCTATCAGGAGGCACGACCTTGCCATTGAAATTTTGCTTCATCCGTTCTAAACGCGACCAGTACTGCCGGGAGGATTCACTAGCCCGTCGTTCCCACGGTCCTAAGATCACCATCTCAGCCTTCGTGATACCACTCCACTTCTTGAAGTTCTCAGTAGACACATCGGATTCGTCTGAAGCCCCCTTCAGTTTGAATTGATCGGTAAACCGATCAACAAGTAGCCAGTGAAGAACCTGCATTGATCCTGCCGAGGCATCTACTGCAGACCAATACTGTTTGCGACCCTGGAACGCGATAGAGGCGCCATGCCGGGTCAAGAATATCACGGAATCCAGAATTCCTTCTCGCGAAGCAGTCATCAACGCGGATCCCTCTGGACATCCCTCGAAGTCAATCATACTCCCCATTAACAGAAGGTTCTTCATGACATCCAGATTTCCTATGGCTGCTGCACGACACAGCGGACTCCAACCGTCTCCGGGTTCTGTATTCAATAGCTTTCGGAACCTTCCAAAGGACAACCTGCGACGATAAAATCGAAACCCGGTTGTCAGGCAAGCCAGCTCTGGAAAGGCAGGGCACTCAGGAGTTGTTGACCAGGGCATTGGCTCGAGATTTATACTTTGAAATTCCCCGTTCAGAAGAAAAGACGTCATCGATCTCCTATGCATACCGAAATGGAGAGCGGCCCAGCCAAATTTGTTAGTTTGATAAGGGTTCGCAAGCATTCGCGTTAGTCTGAGAAACATTGACGGTAAAATGCTGTTTTCCCCAATCCAGTAAGAGCTTTGTAGTAGGTGATGAAGACAGTTGAACCCTGTATGGTCCGTTGTGTCAACACTGACGCCGAGGTCCGCTAGAAAGAGGATCATGGCAGGATCTTGATTCCGACAAGCTCTCATGAGCGGATACATGCCCTCACTATCACGACAATCAAGACTACTGCCAGCCTGAATAAGCATGGAGACGATGGAAAGGGCGTCCCTGGTTACGAATCCAGTCGCGTAGAGAAGTGGCGTTTGGTTCAGCGCGCCTCTTGCTTCAAGGTCAGCACCGTTATCGAGAAGAAGCTTAATGGCAGTTTTATTGCTCCACCAAACGGCCGTTTGTAATGGCGTAAGACCTCTGCCATGTGGCATATTGAGAGAGTTTCGAACAGCCGTTAGCCTTGGATCGCCGACTTGTTCTCTGGTTGGGTCAGCCTATAAGCCACCGTCAGCTACAAAGTATAGTGCTCACCCATACTCGTTTCCATTCGCCCGTACGCGGTGTAAAAGTACTTGCAAGCCTTCAGTGTTTTTCTTGATAATCGCCAAACAGACGAGACTGTTCAGCTCGCTAAGAATGTTGCCACCATCTGCGAGATATCTGTCCAGCATGGGTTGCAACATCGGGTTCAGGGAAGCATCCTGAATCATATCCTGCACTGCGGAAGAACCATCCCCATAGTTGCAATTGGCATTTGCACCCATTTCCAGAAGCCATTCAATGATCTGCAACTTTCCATGCCTAATTGCGATTGCTAGAGGGGTCAACCCGCAAATACCGGCTTCTGATATATCAACATCGAACGAAACTTGTTCACCTAAAAGGCTCTGGCAGGCGGAAAGATTCCCTGCCCAAACGGCCCTGGAAGCGGCTTCTGCAAGAGCAGACGACGGGACATGGTCCCGCACCGGGACTGCAGCCGGCGACTGTGCACCATGCGCTTTCAACCGATGAATGATAGGCTGGTTGTTGCTTTGGTACGCCAAAAGTAGCGGTGTCATTCCATCTGACCTGGCTGTCGTTTCGCTGCCTAGTTCAAGCAATCTTTCAACCAACCCGAGGTTGCCTTTTTCAACCGCAATGTGAAGGGCCAGCCGGCCGTCAGTTGATCTCGCATTGACGTTTGCACCCCGAGACACAAGGACTTCGATGCAGTTGATACTTCCCGCCGATGCTGCCGAATGAATTGCAGTCAATCCGTTGCCAGTTGCGGCTTCTAAATTGATTGAAGGTACCTTCTGGAGCAGCAATTGAAGAACATCACCGGATGATGCCGCGGCGAGATGAGTTGGCGTTGCGTTATCGAACTTTTCATACTGAATGAAACTTGGACATCCACGTTCCCAATCTATCATCCATGTGGGCTCTCTAGGAGATAGCAGCCTTGACATGAAGGGCATAGCATCTCGCGCAGCTGCCATGTGAATGGCAGTCCACCCGTGTAGAGATGGGATAAGGGGATCGGCTCCCTGTTCAAGAAGGACACAGGCCAACTCGAAATTTTTTTGGTCCAAGTGATAAGTCAATCCAGTATCGCCCACATCGGAAGCAGTACGTAGATTTGGGCTGGCCCCCGCCTCTATTGTCAGTACGAGTATCTTCCGCCTGAATTGCTCTTCATCCATATCGTTTGAAACATGAATGAGCCCTAGTCCGGAAGTCGGATTTGTTTGATTTAATGATGCAGAGTCTGCGTATTTCAACAAGTTTTCGATTCTCAAGATGCTTCTGTCGTCAGCGGCTGCCAGTTGGTAAACATGCTCGAGGGCAGAGACACCGTCATGACGTCGATTCACTTCAATGCCCCGCTCTAACATCTGGGTCACTGCCATATCGAGGTGAAAGCTTGCGGAGAGCTTGAGCATTTGGATTGCTGAGGGCGTTTCTTGGAATGCCGCCCAATGATCGGTGTTTTCGATTAAAAGACACATCGTTGCGTCAGTGATAGGTAACTCGCACGTTGTTCCTTGATCCTCCCAAAAGTCCGAGAGTATTGGGACCATCGACAGAAGACCGGCATGCGAATTTGCCTCCTCGTAACGTCTGAGGACACCCGACTGAACAAAACTTGTGATGATTTGGTCGTAAACCTGATTGTCCGCTTGAAATCCACTCTGCAACAGAATTGAGCTGCAATACTGCCAAATCCTCGCACCCTCTGCAGGGTCAGAATGGCACAGCAGAGGCTGAATCAAAAAGTCTAGAACGTCTGCGGACGGGGGGTCGAAATTCGTTGCTTCCACGTAATGCTCCCATGGCATTTTGCCATCGACGCTCAGTGTGCGTGCACCAGGGAAGAACCTATCAAAACAAGTTGCCAATTCCAGTGTCGCTCTGGGGTGTAAACAATGCAGGGGTGTTTTGGTCTGGTAGTCCGTGGGTGAAGGACGAAACCCCCGACCTAGGAGTTGATCCAAGACATCCTGAGAACCCGACTCAGCGACCAGCCAAAGGATTGGAACTGGAGATTCCCATGCTCCACTTTCGAGCTCCGGCCTTTTCAAGAGGATTTGGGCAAATCGTGTTTCTTGTTTCTCAAGCGCAAGTGAAAGAGGTGTATGTCCTTCATCATCGCGGGACGAGAGATTGCACCCGCCGCCCAGCAGAATGTCCAACATTTCGTGGACAACACGGTGCCATTCCGAGTCTGATCCGTCAAAAAGTTCGATGTAGTGGTCGTGGTTGGCAAGGACTAGTGTGTGTAACAAACCATAGCCAGTGTCGGGGTCTATGATGGTTGATACATCTATAAGTGTATCGCCGACGGCTTTCGGAAGTGTATCCAGACCTCCTAAGCGCCGACATGCCGATATGGCGAAGGCCTCGACACTGGATACATCGTTGGTAATACGAGGATCAATCCAATTTGTGAAAGACGATGCTGTTCCGTGAACTTTCATTATATATCCCCAGACCAATCGACAAAATTCAAAATGCAAGGCTGATCTATCAATCAGAAGGTTCAAAGATACGCAAAAGTCGAGGAGCGGCACGGAATAGCTATCCTCGGGGTCATAATCATTGATTATTTGTTGCATTTCCACGGAAAACCGATCCAAATCGCTTTGGGCGAGCGTTTTGCTTTCTTCGACCAGTAGCCCAGGCACGGAAAAGTCTCTGGCCCGCGCCCAACAAGGAATTGAAAAGCCGACGATGTTTTCTGGTAATCTTTTGAAGTATTCAATTAGTGTTTTTATGGTGTCCGTGGTATAATAGGCTTTGAACCCGGGTACTCCAATGTGACGCACGAGGTGCTCTGGTATTTCCAGCCGTCGGCTTTGGCTAACGTAATGCTGCAAAGCTCCCTGGAGAACATTGACGGCACACTCAAATGCTTTCTCAAACAAAGCCTCTGCGTCCTGAAAGCCTATATCCATAAGAAGAGCTGAGCTGATCTCTGGCAATGACAACGTTGCGGCAAAATGCAACGGACGAAAGCTTTCGTCAATGATTTCCCGTATTAGTTCCATCATCTCCCATTGCTTAAGTCTTTTAGTCCAGCCTCGGAATTGAAAGACTAGAACAACGGCCCAGTGAGTGAAACATGGGGTTTTGCTCGGATCGAACAAACCTTTCGCAGCAGCTAGCAAGGCAGAGTCGCTCCACTCTTCTCTCGCCAAGTGCATCCAGTTGTGTGCGGCATATCGATAAAAGGGGTGGTCTAGAGCTGTCTGTTCTATGGTCGATATCCCCTCTGCTGTAGGAGCTGGTAGGTGATGGAAATTTTCCAGCTGAAGAAACTTCAAGCATCGTGTTGCCAACACCCTGTCGCATCGGCTTTTAGAAATGCTGAACATGTGGAACTCAGCCTGCAGGAAGTCGCTGATCAAGAACTCTTTCACTGAGAAGTGAGCGAACTCTAGATACTTGCCATCATTAGACTTTCGAACCAGGCTGCTGCAGATTCGAGTAACGGCATCTTCTCGGATCAACATAGACGGTTTAAACAGCGTGTCAGTCGTTGGGACTGAAAGGACTTCCCGTAATTCAGCTATACTGATCTTAGGGTCTGCGAAGGCAATGAAATCGAGAGTAAGTTGAACGCGCGATTGCTGTGCCTTAGGGATTCTCTGCAATATGCGCAGGTACGTTTCAGGGAGGGTAGGTGGCAGACTGCGGAGAGCTTCGCGGCATTGTTCATCAGACATGCAGGACTCAAGGTGGTCGAGCTGGCAGGCAACCCAACGAAACCTGTTTTACGATGTGTTAAGAAACGATCCACAGGCAGTTCGGGTGTTCCGAGATTTCCAATAACTTACATGCCATTGGCGCCATCTACCAATCCGTCAAGTATTTCTCCCTGCAAGGACAGATCCCCGAGGTGAAGTCGTTTATTCCTCATTCGTTGCTGGATTTCCGAAGTGACGTACTCGGTGATGTTCTCTTTGTGAGCGGCAATTTGAATGTGGTCAAAGCTAGCTTTCGGATCTTGGAGGCTGTCTCGTATATTATCCTCATGACGACTTAAGATTGCCATTGAAATTTCACCAGAGCTTCCGACAATTGTGCACAGAGCCCGCACAACCTCATCTGTGTTGTCTTGGCACTCGTCTAAGCCGTCAACCACCAGATATACTTGGTCAAAGGCTTGAGCCATTCTCGAGATGACTCTTGTAAGGTCGTCTGTATCCGCAGGGCGTGGCAACCCCTTATCGGGGTTAAGCTCGATGTAATACTCTTCGAGCATCAAGTACGCTTGTTCGTTCTGCCGAGCGATTTGGTGAGCCAAAGCCCCTAGAACGCTTACTGGCGTTTGCGTCAACTCGTTCTTGTAGTCACAGAAGAAGAACCCAACCGCTACGGTGTCTGAGCATCGCAAGAGGGCTTGTCCGATGATAGACCCCGCCAGAACAGTTTTACCTGCACCGGGAATACCGCTCAGCCACAGTCGCGAACTGGGGCTTGAAAGCCATGTCTGAAAAGAAGGAAGACGCTCAAGCCACATGCCAGTCATCGGATGTCGCAGCTTGACGCTCATTTCGTAGTTAGGCTGCGGATTGTAGGGCAGAAAGAATCGGAGGACTTCTTTCTGGTGGGAATTCTCTTGAATCCGCGATACAATTTCTCGAGTCTTTTGAACATCGGCCTGAATTTCGGCTATTGCTTTTGCTCTGTCTTCGTCTTTGGCCAGGCAGCGCAGCAGTGCTTCCATGGAATTGGCTGTCAGGGCCAGATTGATGTTTTCTTTGTGACGGGAGAGGTTGGCAAGCAATTCTTTGGTCTTAGAGGACGTGTACGGCCACATCAACCTCAGGAGCTTGCCTTTCGGAGTCGTGTCGTACTTCCTTGTCTTCTCGCAGATTTCGTTGAGAATGAAAGCGCAGCCTTCGATGTGGTACATTCGGAAGTCCTTATTAAATGGCTCGTCTTCCATCTCGTGGCCTCTCGCTAACCTGGACAGCATGCTGACGGCACCGCCAAGCAGATTAACCTCTTTGCAAAGGTCGTTGATTTCTGACTCGGCATTTTTGACTGACTTGATGTACTTCGTCAAGCGCAGGAAGACGATATCCGCGAGAGAGACAAGGCCCGCAATGCTTGCAGAGATGCTCAGCGGATCAGCCATGGCGGCGGAACTCGATGACTCGCAGCGCTGGTAGGAATGCGGAACGGTGTTTCTAGTGAGAATTAGCACAATTTGTGACGTAGATTAGAGTCTTGGAAGCACCTTGAAAATGGCTGGTGTGTTTCGGCGCATCAATTCTGCGATGTTTGGCTGGGGTTCTAGGCCACGAAGAACGGACTACGACGCTCGATCTCTGAGAGGGAGACAGAGAAGGGGGGTCATGGCACACACTTGCTCTGGGGATGGGGGTTTTGGGTGGCCCCCTCGCGCATTTCTCTAGCTACTAAATGGCGCAGGAAACATCCGCGTGGTTTACACGCTGGCGTGCAGAAGCCAAGGTCTCACCAGGAGAGCTGCGCCGACTCAATCTATGTCTCATTGGTGGCCTTCTTCAAAATACGCCTCACTCTGCGCAATTCGGAAGGAAGAGGGGATGGATGTCGCCTGAGGGTGGACCCTGTCCTGACTATGGCTGCACAAAGAAGAGCACGTTGTGGTAATTGGCCAACAACACTGCCTGCCGACACCATGTCTACATTCCGGCTTCCATTTGCTGACATGCCTGGTTATCAGGTGGGTTCAATGTCAGCTCGTGCTGTGAGGCACACACTGAGTCTGCAGAATGGAGGCATGTCAGCCAATTGAGAAGCTTGTTCCCAGTTCAAATTGCCGGGCTCACGTAGCAAATTTCGAACGTCACAAATGTGGCAAGCGTGGCCCGGCGGGACTTTGGGTCTCCAGTGTGTCTGAACGAGATGCTCAAACTCCCCTTGTGAGCATCAGCTGCGATGAATCGAGCGACTGCACATGATTTTCCAGCTTTAGCCAGCTTTTGCACCACAGAAAAACCGGAGCTTCCGAGTTGCAAAGAAATGAGCCTAATTGAAGGCTTGGGGGGGGGGGGGTAAGTGCGGCCCGCCAACGGTTTATGACGGTTGGTCGGCCCACCACCCCCGGCAGCCTGACCATTTGAAAAAGAAGTCCCGAGTTCTGGTGCCGTGTCAAGCCTGCTGCGTGAGGCACAGCCTGCCGCCGTCCAAATCCTAAGGCAACCTGTTGGAGCCTGAGACTTGCAGTCTGCCTTTTTCTGACAGCAGAGGCTCGACTGCCGCTCGGGTTTCTGAGCAGACTTCACTCTATCCCCTTTTCATTATTCCCTGCGAACTCAATCTGGCGATATGGCTGAAATCGTCGGCATCGTCCTAGGCCTCGCACCTCTGCTAGTACAAATTAGCAGCGGGATCGATAAGCTTCGCGATATCCGCCAGAATATTAAGGAAGCTCATAATGAAGTGGACTTTCTCTTAAGTGAGCTAAAGTTCATGGTTTATCTCATGCAGTCGGTCGATGATGCCACACATCGTGACGACCAGGCTTTCACTCATTGCCTGCGCAGCTGCAGCCGAGTCCGCGAGAGTCTTGAAAGGGTGATAACAAGGATCATCGAACGCCCCAAAATGGGTGGAACATCGGTGTTGAAACTGTGGATCTTTCGTCATCTGAAGGAAGATCTTGTAGCGCTACAGAGGGAAATCGATTCAGCCAAGATGAATTTGAGTTTGTAGGAGCCGTCTATTCACGCCCAAAGCTGCCTGATGACTGATACCTGGGACAGATTGCTTCAATCAGTTCAAGTCAGACATCTATGCCTCGAAAGCCCCTCGTCAGAAAGCTCCGCTCAGCCAGCCGGACTCGGATCGACTGAAGAGTCTTCAGAGCTGTGTCCGGAGCCAGCGAAATCCCGGGTCATCGAAGTCGCGAAGACGCACCAAGTAATCAAGCGCCAAAAATTGAAATATCGCCAAGATTGCTTATCGAGATCTTGTTGCTGTCAATGTCACCGCTCTGAGAGGGCCTCCGGGCGCTTCTGGGCACTCGACTATAGCCTCATGGGGATCTTTCAAACTTGCAACGTGGAAGAATGTAATGCAGCGAAGTATGGGGCGAACCTTCGATTGGCTTTGACGCGACTTGGCATCCATCGATCTGTTGTGATAAAAGTCCACTTTCTCAGCAGAATGGGATCCTTTTCACCGTCATTTAGTCTTCAGACTGATTGCACCGTCCCCTACACATCTCCAGGATTTGAGGTCATTTGGAGGTGCCAAAATGGGATGATCGAATATGAAGATGCTCGGAAACGTCTGACAGATCTCTACCAAAGTGATCCAAGCTTTCGGTACCACGTGAATCCGGCTGGGAAGTCCTATATAGAAGTATGCCTTCCGATGCGCTTTGTCGGTGATCAAATATCGCTAATCCTTTCGGTAGGAACTTGCACGTTGGCCATGGGGAGGGCGTGCCACTCGATGGCAGTTTGGACTGCTACAGCTGCTCATGGGTGACTTAGGGATGATTCAAGGTAGCATGCATCCACGGTAAGCAGACTTTGAGTATTGCACCTAGCGGAGTAGCTTTTAGTGTAACACTGTTATACACCACCCGACGTCTACATCTGACAATACATTGCCTTAGATTTCTCACCGGATGCGCGAAATGGATTGGTGAAGGTCCGCATCTCGACCTTCTTGAGACACTTATACGCCTTGATTTCGATGCTGGAGAGGTAGAGGCTCAGGCGTGGCCACAACCCTGCTCGCCAAACTGGATATCCGAAGGTTCCACGCCCGATCCCTTCTTCGTTGAGTACATTAGCCTACTTTGCAAGGATAACCAAGGTTTGATGCAGAAAATTCTCATTGTATTCAAAAGTCACTAACTGGCTCCAGGTTTCGCCGGTATGACGCCACTTCACGAGGCCGTGCTGTTTGGATCATCAGAATCGGTCAAGAAATGGATTCAATGCTCTAAGAGAGATGAGAAGAACTTTCTTGGACAAACTCCGCTTCACCTCGCAGTCTATAAGCCTGAGCATCTGTCAGCCCTTATAGACTCAGGTCACGATGTGGATGCCATCGATAATTATGGCATAACGCCCCTGATGTATGCAGCAGCGGCAGACGAAGAAGAGGCTTTCTACATTCTCATCAATTCCCATGCCGACTTCACAATAGAAGACAGCCGGTACAACCGCACATTCGTTGGATATGCTGTGGCAAGACGCAACTGGCGTCTGATTTACAACCTTCTGTTGGTCATCAAACAATCCGTCGACAAAGAGGTCGCAGAGTCCTGGGTACGAGCGGCAATAGTCAATGCTCAGCTGGCAGTTCCGGATTTCCTCTTCGATAGTCCGATCTCTCTAAGGCACTTGTTGGCTCTGTGCGAAGACGTCAACTTCACGTATGATGGAAGAGACGTGAGGAACAACTGTCTTCTCCACGACATTAGGACTGTTTGCGAATTGGAAGCATTGGTTGATAATGGGTTCACCATAATCAACCATGTTAATAGTCTCGGCCAACACGGTCTGATTAACTCCGTCAAACATAAGGACGTCGCCCGGACTGTCAGACTCCTGGAGCTTGGAGCTGACGTCAATCTCGAAGACAATCAGCACCGTACAGCGATGGGCCATGCGCTGAGGGGCTTAGACACCAGCGACTTCAACCGCAAGCAGTCAGAAATGGAAGTTGTGAAGATCTTGCTTGCTGCCGGTGCGAATGTTCTCGTCAGAGATGGTTGCAGATGCCCGTGCTCACCGGCAGGCTGCCTCACTGTCACAACAAACAAGGGTTGTAGCGATCATTTTGGATGGGCGTTCCATTGTCCGATATGGTCAATGGAGTGGCTCATTCTAGTACACGAACATCGAGGCGTCGAAGTTGCGAGGGAGGTTGTTTTGTCACTTATTCGAGAGGCAACGCACGAGGATCTAGAAATGACCCACGTCTGCTGCGAGCTTGAACTCGACGAGTCCCCACTTCGATTCATTTTCAGGTCGAAGAAATCCAGGCATGATGCTGAAGAAATTGTAGAGGAAGAGCAGGAATTCGAAGACATTCTGAATGGTGAAATGGATCAGATAAATGAGGAAGACTACAACAGTCTTCTAAACTATTGGTTCACGCTAATCAGGAACTCAATTCGAAAGGCTAGCCGGCGCGCCGCAGAAACAAAAAAGGAAAAGCTACAGCGAAAGGTAATCATAACATGCATACTCAAAATGATGGGCATCGCGGCTAACTGCTAGTATAGCAAGGCCACCATATTGACTACAAAAACGACTGCTTCGTGTTTACCACGGATGTAGACATAGACAGGAACCCAAACCCAGTACCAAGCGTCAAAAGCTCTGTTTGCAAATACGTCATGTGGATGGAGCATGAGTATCACCACGGAAAAACGTCCGAGCTCGAAACATCCACGCGAGAAGCCTGGTATTCAAAGCGAATTTCGTTGCTTTGCACATTCCTCAGCATCATTGAGATTGACATCCGAGGCTTTCTTGCTGATTGGGTGAGAAGGGGGCAACCGTTGTGGATAGATGGTCGCGAAGATCCCATTGATCCCGAACCGTACATTAGTCACTTCAGGGCCTCCTCGTGTAATCAATGAGTAACGGACTGCAACTACTACCTGCGAGATTAGAGGTATCATGTCGCATTAAGCAAACTTGACACAAAAAAGGCCACTGGCTATGATGAACGAAAGGGAGGGAAGTATCGCAGGACCTCTACAGAAGATCGCTGGTATCTAGAATACACGTCGATTACGTGAAAAGACATTATTTACCAATAAAACGAGCGCCGGCGCCGGCGCCACCGTGGTGCATCATGTCCGTACCGAAGGTCTCTCAACGAGTGCAAAGCCAGAACCCCGTCGCGACCGCTACAACTTCGAACTTCTCACCCAGAGTTCCCCGAAGACCTGTCCCGAAGAACTTGAATCTGTAAGGCTCTGCCGAGCAACATGCCAGACACATCGAGATAACAGCCACGATCTCCCCTCTACCAGTAGCCTGCGCCGGCCTCTGAGGACCCGTCCCCTGAGGCTTGAGAGGTGCCCCGTCACCAGTCCGGATTCCAGGCAGCGTCGTCGGCCGGGGCAGCCATACCAGCTGGTAGCCCCAGGTACATCCCACAGTGTCCTTGATCGTCTTGCCGCCTGTGAAGTTCCACCTGAATCGCTCCAAAGTGAGCTCGCCATTGGTCACGATGGGTATCTCAAAGATCCACCGCTGACGGGAGCTCACGAACATGCTGCCGCTGCTCATGGTCGTGGTGAACTGCTCTTGGTGAAGTTCCGGGCGAGCCTCGACTGTAACGATAATGGACCGCATGAAACTCATTCCAGGCGATTTGCCGACTGTCACCAAGGTGTCATGGCCGTCGGTGGCGCCATCGCGTATCGTAATTGTCCCTCGCTTTCCACTAAATGTTCCAGCACGGTAGGCGGCATAGCTGTGTTTCTTGTCGGGCGAAAAGATGCGGAACTCGGGCCATGGCGAGATCGGGCCCCAGGTCCGCAGTGCGGGTGGCATTTTGACCGTGTCGGAATCAGCAATCGCGCCGTTGGATGTCGAGCTGCCGGAGACTGATTCGGAGCGAGTGTTGTCGGGCGCGTATCGGGGCGGCTGTGATGACGGAAGCAGCTTGTCCGTTGGCTGACCCATTGTCCAGCGATAGGACGGAGGGCTCTCGTAGGAACCGCCACTCGACATGGACGCGATCGGGATAACCTCACATTCGACCGGGTTGGTCCTCGGGACCAGAACGGGATCCCTCGGCGACATGCTGTTCAGGAACTAGGGCGTCGGGTGGCTCGAATTTCGCAGGAGTCGGACAGGCAGCCGGACAGGCAGCACACACATCAAAGGTATACCGGACATTGCAACTCCAGGAGACGATCGCACGAAGACTGAAGACCGCATCTAGATATAGCCCAACTAGCCACGCTGGCAGACGGCTCCTGTGAAGGAAGGCCCGGCATTGATCTGGCAAGCGTCGTTTGACATTTTGGCAGCCTCATAATGCGGAAACACCGCGACTCGCGTTATCATTGGACATTTTCCTCGTATGGAGGATTTCTGAGTGTGGCTTGCAATCCAGCCTTTATTCTTTTCGGAAACCTAATCCTGCATACTCTAGTCCTCGTGTAGGCTGCATAGAATTTTGCTATCTTTAACAGTCGCTCGGACGGTAAGCTGACCGAATTATTCATGCATCTAACGGTCGGTGCTGCTTTGGAGCAATGTTATTCGTTTACACGGCTTGAGAACGGTGGAAGGATCATTTGCCGGTCACCGCTTGCAATGCCGGGCCGAAGTGTGGGTCAATCCGGGGCTTACGGAGAGGTGGGCCGTCAACGGCGCCCCACCTAGACCAGAATGCCGGCCGAGACATTGAATGCCGACGCTGGAAAAGCCTTCCCCAGGACTCTTCGCCGTTGGGTCGCATCGCTGATGCCTGGAATGGAATCATCGATAGCCTGCAGGGGATATTGGCTTGGCAGCTTACCGGTGCCACTGACATGCGCCCCTGCCGTCGCCAGTTTCGAAGCCCGAAAATACCTCGAACAGCCAGGGCTTGCTGCAGTGGGGGAATGGCCCTGCACATGGGAATTCCGCCTGGGGCTTACTCAGGACATCCCGGTTGACAGGTCGAACGGCTGGGGGATGGGGATTGAGACTTTATTCTTCGGCGATTCTGGAACTCCTAAGACGCAATTAAGTCGCCGTACCACACATTGTTGCAGAGCAAAGACTCAAGGCGCTGACTCCGGACCCCAGATGATCTCCCGCAGGCCGACGGAAAATCATCCAGGCACCTTTGCATCGCAGTCGGCTAAAAAGGACCAAATGGACAAACCGTCTGCTGGACCCTGGCTCGTCTCGGCGCATGCAGGACAGAACGAGGTGCCATGTTCGTTCTAGCGCCAGGCACAGAAGATGGTGCTAAAAGATGACCAACACACGCCACCCCCAACGTTGCAATCTCTGATCTGTCGCGTTTGACTTGTTCGTCGTCGATGTCTTGCGATGGAGCTGCTTGCGATGTTCCAAGTGTCCTCATGGCTCCCTTTAAAGCTGAAGACCAAAAGATCGCGCGCACGTGTGAAACGATCCAGATTGGTTGATTCTGCGAACTCCTCAACGCCACCACTTCTAATCGTCGGCGCACGAGGTCAAAGCCTTTCATGAACGCCCCCTGACTGCAATTTCCTCTCCCAAAAACAGCATGGGGGGTTGCAACCACTAAACGCCACGAAGCTGCCCGCTCATCAAGAACGGCGGGCTGAACTGTCCGCGATCCCAATGCAACCCACGCCTGCAGGGCCTTTCTTAGGACGCCACGGTGCTAGGTGCCCACACACCACCGCGTCCGAGTTCCAGGCCCGAAATCGCCGTCAGACGGGAATGGAATGGAAGGGTGAAAGAACAATCGCGCAGCTTCATAATGGCGGCCTGCCCTGCCTCACGCGCCCATGGCCTCGCCGTTTTGACAAAAGTCCTCTCTCTTTTCTTCCTGTTCGGGTTGTTTTGCCCCCCTTGCCTCTTGATCGGGCCTTCCAACGGCTGACGGTCGAGTCTCCATTCGGACCGTGTTCGCTTCACGTTGTACGGAATAGCATCATTGACGGACGTTGTGACCGTCAAAACCCGCTCGCTCGCCCCCGTTGAAGTAGGCTGCATCTGCCAATCCTGCGCAACATTGTGCGTTTCTGCGTTCGAGAACACAACTCTAATCATTCAACCGCTGGGACGAAGGAGCAAAAAGGACGACGATGATGATCAGGCCGTCATCTTGGGCCCTGTGGGCTACGACGCTGTCAGTCATGTTTGGCGCGTCCGCCGTCGCGGGTCAACAATTGGAGGACGTCCTCGCGAAGCAGGCCAATCTCACAACTTTTCGCGATCTTGTCAAGGTGAGAAGAAAGCACAGCCAGCGGGCTCTCAGAGCCTGCTGCATCATCACTAGCCAGTGCGGGAGCGCTCTTTGATATATACAGAGGCTTGAGGGTCGCATAATGCGCATGCGCAGGCGACACTCAGATCCCCGAATCCACTCCACCACGATGTCTCAAGCCTCGAGAAGGGCCAAAAACAGCTGGGTAACTGACTCGAGGCAACAGGGAAACAGCGAAATCTTCTCGAAGCTGCCCAAATCCGGCGTCACGGTACGTTATTTTGCATCCCAATCAGAACCCTTCAGCTGTCAAACCTGCACGAAGAGCTTTGGCGATGCACCTAGCGACAGCGGCATTACCCCCTCTCCCTTCGCCCTGTCACGCTTAGACGAACCGATGGGGCCTCATCGTGCAAGCCCTTCATGCAGCGCGAACCAAACATCCCTATTTTTCCTCGGGACACATCTTCTGACGAACGCCAGATCCTCGCGCCGAGCGACCAGGCCTACACCAAGGGCCAGGGCTGGGACTCCGACAAGGACGGCATCCCCGTCGCGCTCCAGTACGGCATCATCAACGCCAAAATCGCCTTCGACGCCTTGTTCCCGGGCAACTCGTCCATCGAATCCACCCTGCTCACGGACGCGCGATACTCCAATGTCACGGGCGGGCAGAGTGTGCTGGTGACCAAAGGGCCCAATGGCGATGTGGTCGTGACGTCGGGGGTGGCCCAGCGCACGACGGCCGTCGAGACAGACATCGAGTTCGACGGCGGATATGTTCAGATTATCGACAGCTTGATGGTCCCGCCGGCTCGCATTGAAAAGACTGCGCGCGATGCGTATACTGATCTGACGTCGTTCCTGGGGGCGCTGTACGCGACCGACCTGGTGACTGAGTTCGCCGAGACGCAGAATGTCACCATCTTTGCGCCGCGGAATGCCGCCTTTCAGCAGATTGCGGGCACCGTGTCCGCGATGAGCAAGGAGGACCTCCGCCTGGTGCTGCAATATCACATTGTGCCTTCGACAGTGTACGGCAAATCAGCCCTGGTGAGTGGAGCGAAACTTCAGACGGGGGTCAATGGGAGGAACCTCAGCGTGACGCTGTACAACAACGACATCTTCGTCGACTCGGCGCGCGTCATTCAGACGGACATCCTCATCGCCAACGGCGTCATCCAGATTCTCGACGCGGTGCTCAACGTCAACTCGAACAGCACGACGCCCAACGTGACCGCAGTAACACAAGCGCCCGTCTTCACCGTCACAGGCAGCGCGGAAACAGGCACCGCGGCGCCGACGCCATTCGTCTCCGCCCTCC
>VNWS01000091.1:0-27617 GCA_009800995.1 Colletotrichum sp. COLG31
GGATATACTAATCCTTATTAGAGAGGTAATCCTTATTAGGGAGATAGTCTACTAAGTTATAAAAAAGCTTATTATTATATATAAAGGTATTAATCTAGCTATATTTAAATAAGGCCCTTTAGATTATTATATATATTAAGTTCTATCTTATAGTGTTATTTAGTATTAAGTTAAGCTTTTAGGATAACTTTTTAAAGATTATAAACGTATTA
The DNA here is from genome assembly GCA_009800995.1 of Colletotrichum sp. COLG31. Lineage (NCBI taxonomy): Eukaryota > Fungi > Ascomycota > Sordariomycetes > Glomerellales > Glomerellaceae > Colletotrichum > Colletotrichum sp. COLG31. Next base: position 213 of record VNWS01000091.1, read on the forward strand.
GATTAATTATTAGCTTTATTACTAAACTCTAAGAACTTCTCTATACGTTAAGGTGATAATCTAATATACTTAATGATATTATAGAGTTTACTAATAGGTCCCTTACTCCTCTAGAGTGCTATATCTACCTCTAAGTTATTAGTATTAATAAAATGCTTAGATTAGTCCTTAAAAGTATCTTAATTAACGCTATAGATAATAGCTTAACTAACTAGATTGAGGATATAACTATAGTATTAAATCTATTAATAGATAGTATTTTTTTTATTATATAATAGTAAAATAGATAAGTAGAGCGCTTTAATATAAATATCGTTATTTATAATATTATTATAAACTATAAGCCTAACTTAGTTAAGTATTCTAAAGTTATTAATAACTATATATAGAGTAAGAGTAATATTAATACCTAAGTAGGTACTAGGTTAATAATAGAAGGCTAAGAGGTACTATATCTACTTACCTAATTTATTAATAAAGTAGCTGAAGATAGTAATAATTATATATTAATTAGGGGAAGTCTATAGGTTAAACAATAGATATACTTAGCTAAGGGTATCCTATATCTCCTACTTAATCTATACTATCTTAGATATATATAAGTAATTAAGTTAAAGCTTTATACTCTCTCTAGACTAATAGACTTAGTTACTAATATTATAATTAAATAGATAGAGGATATACTAAATATATTAGTTACTAAATATTATAAATAAGTTATTTATATTAATAAAGTAACCTATAGTAAGCTTTTTAATCTAATAGACTTTTAACTTAGGTATAGTAACTATAGTAGAGTAGTAGTACTTTAGAAGTAAGTTTATATTATTAAAGTCACCTCTAACTTTAGAACTTCCCTACCTAATATAGTATATCATCTTAAGATAGTTAATAGTAGTAGTTATAATAAAGGTATTAAAGGGCTTATTAACACTACTAGCTTTATTATAGTAATAGTAGACCTAATATATATTACCTTTATAGAGTATTAATATAAAAATAAATAGGTATTATAAGTAGTATATTAAGTTAGTTATTAAGTAGAAGCTTATAAATAAAAAAGCCCTTATTTCTAATCTAAGAGGTATAGCTATAAGACCCCTTCTTTAAGATTAACTTAGTATTAAAGAAGGTCCTATTCTTCTACTTAGCCTAAGGTAAAGCCTATAGAGAGTCTCTTATACTTAAGTTAGTACTTAATATATTACTAGTAGTTAAGGTAGTATATAGTTAAGTAGTAATACTATAAAGTACTAGTAATAGAGTAATACTAATAAAATAATTAAGATATTAGCTAATATTAAGTAGAGATATTATAAGGGTAGGTAAAGTATTAATAGAGGTATTAAAAAAGTATATAGATAGGTAGGGCTTTAAGAGATTAATTAGTAGTAGTAGTAGTAGTAGTAATAGTAGTATTAGTAGTAATATTAAAAAAGGGTTATTTTTAAGGACTAGTATAAAGGTTAAAAATAGGCTTTTTTTAAGCCTTAGTAAGAGGACTAAAAACGTATTAATCTAGTAGTATAGTAAAAAGTATATTTCTAGTACTTCTAGTACTTCCTAGTAGTATTAGCTTTATTACTAAGAAGTACCTAGCTTTACTCTACTACTTATTAGCCTAAAAGTATTACTAAACTAATATCTATAACTACTTACCTTTTTTTTTTTAGAGATATATTATAATAAAACCTAATAAACTAATAATAAGTCTACTATATAGGTAATTATAGAGATATTAGTTTAAAACTAACTTAAGTTATCTACTTTAAGTATAAAAGTTATAAGGGTTATAACTTTAAGTGATTAGAATAAAGCTAAGTACTAAAATATCTAAATAGGCTTTTTTTATTTTTTAAAAAATCTTTTAAAAATTATAATTAGTCTAGAGGCTAGACTTTCCCTTTTTTTAGTTAACCTCTAACTTATTTAAGTTAACTAAGTTAATAGTAATAGTAACTTAGCTATTTAAATCTCTAAATAGCCTCAATTTAATTAGCTATTTAATTAACTTATTTAAATAGACTTAGTTTAGGTATATCGCTAGGTCTCAACTTGCTATAGCCATTCGTAAGGATGATAATGCCGACCTAGAAGATAGCAAAGTAGTTAGAGTAGGCTTGAAAACTATCAGTGTCATATTTCAAAGGTCTAAGACATTGCACTTACGTGTTAACTTGCTTCTAAATAGGAGACTTGCGGCATCAATTCCCTGCGCTATGAGGCCTTTATGAAATTGAAGATTTGCCACCTGCACGCATTAGCAGTTAGCAGTAAGCATCAATACAGTGCATACGATAAGCCCAGATTGATAAACCAATTCAGGACGACAGCAGAAGCGGTATTGCAAGTCATGAAGGCAAGAGAAGCAACGGCGGTAGACAGGACCAATGCCGGAATGGGAACTCCCGTCTTAGTTGTTTTGGCAAAGATTTTGGGTGCTCTGCCATGTTTGGCGAGACCAAATACGGTTCGTGAAGCCTGGAAAAGGAGACAATTTGTACAACTCCAAGCAGATGTGATACTGAGAAGAAGACGTTAGCGATGCCACCCACAAACGTGCAAACTGTTCTTACAGAACTGCATTACAAAGATCAGGACGGAAAGATATCTCAAGTCTGTTCATTGCGATGATGAAAGGCGACTCGGCAACTCCGTTGCCACTTGCGATGGCCGTGACTGAGATCAATGTCAGCACTGTAAACTCATCGTCGAGTGACAAACATTAGGACTTACGCATGGTGGGGTCATTGTACGGTGCCAGAAGCCCAACTGCGAAGACTGAGAGAGTAAAGAAGAAGATCAACCGATGGATAACACGCCTGACAGCTTTGGGAATATTACGACGCGGGTTGACAGCCTCCGATGCGCAGTTGGCAATGAAGTCAGGGCCGCCGATGGCAAAGGCCGCCGTGTTGAAGACCCCCTAGATGGATAAGAATCGGCCTGTGGTCCCAGTTGTGTATGTCTCGTTGAAAGCCCCAGGGTCTCTCCAGTATCTGAATCCGATGCGGTCGTGTTTGGGGTTGCCGCCGAGGACAACTACGAAGGTGAACAGCAGAAAACCAAAGATCAGACAGATCTTGAAGATTGAAGCATTGAACTCGACCTCACCAAAGTATTTGACCGCAAGGCAGTTGAGAAAGAAGACGACTCCTAATGTGCAGGCTACCCAGACGCCGGGGTTGATATCCGGGAACCAGTAAGACCAAAGGCCAGCCAAGGCAGTGCAATCAGCGGCAGTGAAAATCCTGCAGGGAGAATGCTCAGCTCGAAGATCCCCAAGTTGATTCAATCCAAAACTTACATCCTAAGACATGTTAAGGCCACGTTATCAGCTTCAGCTTGGTGTGCTAAAATTACTCACATGCTAAATTCGGGTGGAGTTAGCATGTTGACACTTGACCTCACAACGGAATCATTACCTGTACGCGTACACCCATCCCATGGCCACGCCGGCACTCTCATCAACGAACCGTCCAATGTCTAAGATGTTGAGCTTTCAGGTAGGGTCAGTGTGGATGATAGCATATCACTTACGTGTGACGAATAAGCCTGGGACAGGTTAAAAATGCTGACGTTTCTCCCATAGCATGAGAAACGCAAAGAAGAAAAATGCACCTAAAAGAAGTCAGGTCATAGGTATAAGGCCTATGCTATGCGATGTTCTCACCAAATGGAGTATCCGATGAGAAGGCCAGCGGGTCCAGCACTACTAATGAAATAGTTATAGGCCTGGCGGCTGAGAGCTATGTAACACAGCAGCGCATATACGCCTAAGGGCGTATAGAGCCACTATAGCTATATAATTCTGCAGTTTTAAGGCTTACGATCTTAAAAGAAAAAGGAAAAAGCTTCTTATCTACTTTACAGATCTAAAACAAAAAGAATAGGATAAAAAGCTCAAAAATCCGCTAAAAAATAAGTAAATTCTGCCTCTAATCTATAAGGACTAATAATAATATCTAAATTAACTTCTCGCCTCTTAAGGGGGGCTAGTAATCTAGCCTCTAAACGCTAAAAACGCTGAAAAATCCAATAAGCCTACTAAACCCCATTCCAATCATCCCTAATTATCTTCTCTCTAGCCTTCTAGGCTGAAAGATAATTCCCTATATACTTATACGTATATAAAAGTGCTACATTTACTAATAGAACCTATAGCAAGCGTTTCTATAATCCTAAGCCTCTTCTGCTTCTCCTGCATAAGTAGCATCCTATTTAAGCCCTAGCCTATAGTGCGCCTATCCTTACTATCCTCTAGGTCTTAAAAATCTATAAGTATAAGTGCTAGGTAGTATATAAGCTTCTATCTAAGCCTAAGGGTTAACATACTAGTTAACATACGCTACTTAATTAACTACCACTAGCTTTAGAACAAGCTGCTTAAGAGGGTAGGTAAGATAGCTACCTATAGTTATAAGGCCTTAAGTAAGAGCTAAAGACTTACGTAACAGTAAGATAGAACTCTTACAACTAAGAGTTATAAATATAAGCTCACTACTATCACTATATCCCTCTAAGATTAGAGGGCTAGAAGCTAAGCTTTCTAATAGGGATAAAATAGTAACTAGAGGCTAGACTAACGTTATAGGCACTTAAGGTGAGTTTACTAGTAAGGGCAAACTAGAAGGTCGCTCCAGAAATAACTACATAGTTCCTTTCTCAGCTATCTTACTTAAGTAAGCTACTACTATCTACGTTATAAAGCAGAGTAGGGGGTTCCTATAAATCAAATTACATCTATAAAACTTAGCAGTAATCCATAACTTATACCTACTAACTAGAGGTGAAGAGTCCTAGTGATAGAAGCTCTTATTAGTAGTAGTATTATTACTAAAATAAGTATTAAAGAGTCCTTTTATAATAAAGCAGCAAACCTAATTAACATAGTGAACTCTATAGCTATAACTATCAGGTTATTATGCTAAATTAACTACTTAAGCGCATTATAGCAGGATAGTGATAAGGTCCTCAAGCGCTTCAAGCAGCCTATACTAAGTAGTAAGAGCTTTAATAGCGTTAACAAACTCCTAGTTGCTCTACTAGTTAAAGTTTAAGTCTACAAAATAGCTCTTCCTATTAGTCTAGTCCACCACCAAGCAGACAAAGTAGCTTTACTTAACTTATAAGAAGTGCACAACTACATCAGAATTCTATAAGTTATCCTTATGCTCATCTATAAAGAGGTCTACGTTAATAGCCCCCTCTTCTTCTCAATTAGTATCCCATAACATAGCATTTAGCAAGTGAATCTAGACCTTATAGCAGGTATCTCTTATAATAAAACGTACTAATATAGTGAAATATTCAATTTAGAGGAAGTCTTCTATATAGAGGATGCCTTAAGTATTATATAGATTAACTAGCGTTTCAAGCAACATAATAAGATCCCAGCTAGCCTATCTTCTGAAATTATTAAAGCTAGTAGTAAATTAGTTCTATAAAGAACTCTTTAAGCTAAGATTCAAGTTATTATAGTACTCCGCAGCTTAATAGGATCCAACTTCCCTAAGCTGCAAGGCTCCAGCAGGGCTGTAAGGGCGCATAAGCCCGCCTTAAGCAGTTCTAAAGATAAATTAGGTCTACAAAGGGGTGCTTTTAGTGAGGTAAGGCAACTAATATACTATCCTTATTCTTTTAAACTGCTATAAAAAGTGTTTTATATAGGAGATAGCTATATTCTATCCTCCTTCCGCTCTAAGCTTAGCAATAACTACCTCTCTTACGTCTTAAACCTAAATAGTATAGCTACTTCTAAGGGGTCTATTTACTAGCATAAACCTACTATTTAGTGCTAGCAGAGTTAGTTATTCCTCACTTAGTAGGTTTAAAGGTTTCCCTTTACCATTATACTTTAAGTACTTATCATATAGTCTCTTATACCTTACGATAGCATCTAAGGTAGGTAGATTAGTTAGTTCTCATAATAGCCTCAGCTTATCTATAAGCTGTTGAAGCTTAAATCTCTTATACCTAAAACTCTATAGGACTTTATTAAATTCAGCTATAATACGCTAAATCTAATCTGTTAACATATCCTAAACCACTCTATCTAGACCACTAAAGTTACTAAAGTTATTAAAATGCCTAAAGTAGTTAAGTATAATTACCTTAAAGCACTATATAGAGCTAACTTATAGGATATCTAAGATAGTAAGCTGTTAGAATAAGGCTTATTAAGAGTGTAGCGAAAAGCTAGTAAAGAAGTACTTAATATTTCTAGAGATCGTAATAAGTCTATTCTTAGCTTCTCTATCTTCCTAGTAGTTATTATATATAAACGTCCATCCTATCGAAGTGTCCAGTAGTATTCTAGCCTATATTTAGTCCGTTTTGCTAGATAGTGTTACAAAGCATTTAGCAAAGAGGATAAAGTAGTACTATCATATACCTTCAACTATAAGGTAGTCTGCTAATAAGAGGCCTCTAAGTGATCCTAAGGCTAGCCTAACTCTCTAACCAATATAATATATAGCTATAGCAAAGCCTCCTATAATATTATCACCACTTAGTATAGTAATAGTAAGGATAATGCTTTAGAGGTTATAAGCGCCTATAATGCTTTTAAGTATCCTTAAATCTAACCATAAGTGTTTTAAGTGGACTATTACTAGTCCCTATCTATTAAGGAGACGCTATTATAACTTAATATCTCCCAGTTACAGCTATATAGGCGCTAGAACTAGTTCTTTATTAAAGGGGGAGGGAGTGTTATTAGGGCATATAAGCTCTAGCCAGGTAGCAGTTCTATTAATATATTCAAGTGACTTATCTCTCTCATAGTTAACCTAAAAGCATAACTAAGCTAAGGTCCTAGGGGTATACTTAGATCAAATAAGTTACTTAACTGCATAAGCCTCAATAAGACCCTTAGCGAAAGCTCCTTCCCAGATAGATATCATATCAACTAAATTAGGTAATAGCAAAAATATAGTGGTTCTCAAGAAAGGTGCAGTATACACTTTACAGATATAATTAGTCGCAGCGCAATATATAAGTAGTAAAACAAAGAAAAAGAGGGGGGGGGAGAGTAATATTAGCGTAGTACGTAGAGGGTATATTAGAAGATAGAGAAGGTAAGAGTGATCAGTATAATAGTTACTTAGTAATAATTTACAGATATAAATAGTAGTTATATAGTTATTTGCTTAAAGTTTATAAGTAAGGGTTATAAGTGAAATAGCAGAGATTTATAGATATAGATAAGTAGCTGCAATCACTTATTTTATTAAAAATAAGATAAAAAGTAGCTACTAAAGTGAATTAAGGCTTAAAGTAAGAAGGTAGGTATAATTACTATCAAATTAGTAGCCTTATTCACCCTACTTACTTATCTATTTATATCCCCTCTATAAGCTGTTGAGGTAATATTTCTTTCCTTTATCAACAACCTATCCATATCATCCCCTAAGCAAACAATCTTCACACTTTAGGTCTATAAAGCCTACATTCTCACTAACTAATAAGTCTTTTGCAGTTTTCTTTATTATAGTTAAAGATACTAACTAGCCCTAAGAGCAGTACCTTCTAGCTTATCACAAGTTCTAGCTGCTAACTAACTCTAAGAAGCAACTAACTAACATAGAGTCTAACTCTCCTCTTTATATCATATTAAATAACTTAAGTTTAATCATAAGTTCTTACTATATATCCTTATTATCTCTAGCCGTTCAGCTAATAGGTTCCTTTATAGTCCCTTACAAGCCTCATCTAGTATAAACTCAAACTTCCATAGCCCCACGATATATACTATAAAGTGGACTTCAGCCCATTCATACCCTCTATACCTATAAAGCAGGTCGTAAAATAATTCTAGCAAAACACAATAAGCACTAAATACCTATTACATATAGTCAGCCACCTAGGTGCCTCTCCTAACCTCCTCTACAGGCAAGTGTTTATTACAAACAGCCTTATAACTCCCCATAAGCTCTAGGTAACTAAAGTCCTTAATCCTAATCGTCTAGCAGTATCCTATAGCTTCTTCGTTCAGGCTTTTAGAGGTCATAATACTATCCCCTGCAACTGCTGCAAGGCTTACGCTTACTCCCTCAAAGATAATTCAACTAGTGCTTAGGTCTATAAACTATATTTCAAATACGTTTTAATACCTAGCAAACCTTATGCAAACTATATTTACTATAAAGATACTCTAAAGGAGTGCTTATATGCTAATAAAGAGATCTATAAGGAGTTTAGCTATAGGATAGGAAAAGGGAAGAAGCATCAGAAGAGTAGTAAGTATACTAATATTAGGATTACTAGGTTAAAGATTAACTAGCAGACCATAAAGTAGAGTTATACGCAGGTGCTAAATTTCATAGAGGATATTATAAGCGTAGCAGATAGGTAGATCCACAAATATAAGGTCACCCCTAAGTTATTTATATTTACAAACCACTTATTTATAGTAGAGCCTCCTCTTAATCTTAACTACAATAAAATAAAGGAACTTCCTTCTCACATTCATAATAAGGCTTCCTAAAAGGCTCTATTACTAAGGGGTAGAATAAAGGGGGAGGTATATAGGGCGGCTAGAGGGTCTATAGCCATATAGCTAAGTTGATTTCATTATCCTACTTTATCATTTTAGTCTACAAAGTGACTATCCCTTATTATAGTGTAGGAGAGTAGGTCGTTCTAGCCTAACTGTTCCATCAGGTAATCCCCTGCTCACTATCCCATACTATCGTTTTACAGGTGTTCTTATAGGTATTCAGCTAGAGATATATTTTTATATTCTTACTTATAGTGCTAAAATAGCCTATAGTCTTAAGGCTTCTATTCAGCTTATAGCTTTAAATGCTTATAGCTTAAGTAGAGGAGAAACTATAAGAGATTATTAGCTTAAGGAGAATAAGTAATCAGTTATAATAATAAGCTCCTTATACCTAGTTAGATTCACCTCGTTCTTATCTACGTTTAGACACTAAGTCTACGCCTAGTTTAGATATATCTAAACGAGAAGTATAAAAGCAAAGAAATAGGGGTAAATCTAAATACAGACTAAGCTAAATAATCTAAATAGAGGCAAACTTAGTTAAATTAGGGAAAGGAACGCCACTACTTCTGCTGAAATACTAAGGGCGTAAGAGGTCATTTTTCCACAATTTTCATCTATAAGCAGCTAGTCTACATAAGTAGCAGGAGCAGAATAAGCAGCAGGTAATATAAGGCAGCATTAAAATAGACACTACATCCTATTCTGATCTGCAAAGTAATAACTCCACTCTATAGCATAGGGCTTTAAGGGTAAATATAAAACAAAAAGCAATACGCTAATAGAGTTTTAACTAAGTAGAGAAGAATAGCAGACTAATAAGATAGTCTCTCAGCCTACTGAGAGGATCTATTAAGGGATATATTAGGCCGCTCTAGTCTCCTTTTATAGGTTTTCCATCCCCAGGATCTTCATAAAGTAAATAAACAGGGCGAATCCTATCAGGGTAATATAGAATAAGGCGTTTAACTTTTTAGGGGGGGGGTCCCATTTTGCTATTCTTAGTTCTAAGCAGTCCTATCTAGCTAAGGCTCTAATTATCTATTACATTATAAACTAGAGGAATAATAATAGATTACTAGTATTAGCCTAAAGAACAGCCTTATAGTTATTAGGGCATGCTTTTTATAGAAGCCTTTTATAAGGCTAACTCCTTCCTATCCCTATTTGCTTCAGCTATATAGCCCATCTTATAGTGGAAATAAATATTTAAGGAGGTAGATATAAAAAGGATAGATATAGCATAAAGTAGCAATCTATTAAGCTAATCTAAGTTACTAGAAGTAGTAGAGGCAGATAAAGAAGGAAGATTACTAAAGTAGATAAGGTATATAAAGGAAAACAGCCTCCTAGGATAATAAGGTTAAAATAGTTAGCTAGTAAGCATCCTTTACAGACGTAATATCAGCTGCTCAGGCTAATTAACATAAATAACGCATTATAATAAGCAGCAAGTAATACTAGGCAAAGGGTATACTTATGCAGACTAAATTCTATACTAGCAGTCGTAAGGAAGGGATAACACAACAGAATTAATAACTAATAGTATAGGAATATAGCAGTATAAGCAGCTTAATAACCTATTCTAAGCAGGAGATAGATAGGATCCTATAAATAGTGTAGAGAGGACTAAGCGTGTAGTTTAGGCCTATAAAGCACCCTATTAAAGAGAGTATACAAAACAAATAATATAGCATAAGTAGACTAAATAGGAACTAGCATAATAATCGTATATAGCTCTAGTTTAAGCATAAGAAAGGGAATAAAAAAGAAGAAGTAAAGTATTAGCACGCCTAAAAGCAGAAGCGCCTATATCTATTCCTTCTAATATAAATACTATAATAAAAATAATAAGGTAAAAATAATAGAATGTGAGAGGTAGTATAAGTAGAGAGATCTAGTGAGAAGTAAATATACTGCTATAATAAGGGCAAGCCCCCTTTTGCGTTAGTCTAATACTATAATACACCCTTCTTAAAAGGTATATAAAGCTACTATATTAGCAAACTAAAGTAAGAAGGAGCAGCAATATCGCGTAACACTAGCTGCTTTATGCTTCTAAGGTAAAGAAGAAAGGGTGTCTATGTAGAGTAAAACAGGGTAGGTAGTATTATAAGTAGAAGCATCCCTATAAATCCTAAATAATATAAATAGTGTAACAGAATAAAAGCATAGAGATAATAAGGTATAATAAAAATAAAATAAAATAATATAAGCTAAGGTAATATTAGTATAATTCAGGCCTATAAAATGTTATTTAGTAGTATTAGTTAGGCTATAAAGCTATAGCTATAGTATGTCCCTTAGATATCTTCTCAGTAAATAGTTATCCTTAAGTAATAATATAATTAAAAGAGGGTGGAACTATTCTTAGTTGTTAGCATAGGGTTATATCACTTAGGCCACACCTTATTACATAAGTAGTTACTCTAAATCTCTATCCCTAGAATTATCATCTTATGTCTCTATATCTAGCTGCCCTAAAGGTAGGAATATACGCTTAATATAGTTTGTAAAGTTATCTTAGAGGATAATAAGGTTATTAGGTTCCTAAAAACCCTTAAGGGATTAGATAAACTTCTTTAGGTAGTTTCCTATATATATTAAACCTTATAGAGGTTTTCTAGTAAGTATAGTAAGCTAGTATAAAGAGTTCTCTAGGGCATAAGAGTAAATTTAAAAGGGACCCTTCTATCTATAGTCTAACTTAGTATCTAATAACTTATTAATAGATTTTATAACGTTAAAGGATAGCATTAGGTTGCTAATATTTAAGCAGCTTAGTTAGAGTGTGTAGGTATACTGCTTATTAAACTATATAGTAATATATTTATGCTACTTTATAATTATCTTTTAGGCCTCCTCTCTATCTTTATCTAACTAGCTAAAGGCCTATATTTATATAGTAAGTTCTTATTCTAGTATAGAGATATTAGCCTAGTTAAAAACTCTCTATATAGGCATAAAGGTCTTAATTAGCATAACTAGGTTATACTTATAAAGAAGGTAGAAAGGGGAGTAGCTAGTTAACGCCTAAATAATTATTCAGTCTGTAAAGAGCGTAATATAAAGGTAAGGTTAAAAGTTACAGCTAGTATCCTTAAGCTAAGTTAATAAGGTATAAGTAATAAGCTAGTAACCTTTCTTAATAGTTTTATTAGTATGAGGATTATAAGCTGCTATAACTTACTAGCAAAGGGCGTATTTCTTATTAAAAGTAATAATATAACCTTTATTCTCTAGTCCTCTATCTATAACTAGCGTTCTATATAACTTATAGCAATAAATAATATCTTCTCAGATAAATTTAGTAATAAGCTTTAAATTAGCTTATAATATCTATCTCACCTTAACCTATCCTATTAGGAGGTCTCTAGCTTTAACTATATTATACTTACCTACCTTCTAAATATCTAGGGCTACCTTTATAAATAGGAGTCTAATAGGTGTTATAAAGGAGTATATATCGTTAATCTAGTATGCCTTATATAATTAATAGTCCAGATATATTAAGATTATATCTATAACAGACTTATAGAGGCCTAGCTAAATATAGTTATCAGTAAGCCTTTTGAACATAGCATTATATCCCCTATAGCTACTCTTAATATAAGCATATATAATAAGACAGTTTCTCTCAGTAATACTATTAATAACGTGTTATAGCGTTAGTTTATAAACGCTTAGGTGCGTAAATAAGAACCTATCGCAAAGCATATAGCTAATAACCTTTACTTGCTATTACTTATATTAGTTCGTAAGAATACCTAGTAGGCAGCAGAAAGTACTAAGGAAGTATATAATCTATTAAGACTCTATTAACTAGGTCTATAAATTACTTAACATAGATAGTAGTATCATAAAGAGGGAGTCCTATTTATTATTATTATCGCTAGCAGTTGTAACTATAACGTCCACAGTAGCTTAAGCATCTCTGCAGTCCTAAGCCTTATTAAAGAAGGAATACGTTCGCATATCTATAAAGAAGATCTATTAGTTAATCTAGTTATTAATTTCTCCTTCTGCTTCCTCATCTTATTTATCTAAAGGCCTGCTAGGCTTCCTAGAGAGGCTATCAGCAGCAGTATTCTGCACGCCTAGTATATATTAGATTTCAAAGTTAAACATATAGATCTACGCAATCTATCAAATAACGAGAGCGCTAGGGAGATCAGAAGCTGCACTATTAATCTAAGCTATAAATATCTTCACGTCCATCTTAATAACAAAATAGTAGCTAAAGAGATAGTTACATACTTATTTTAACGCTTTCAGAAGGCCCTAAAGTTCCTTCTTCCCTGCATTATAGTTAAGCTCCACCCCTACTTATAAACCACTTTCATATTGCAAAACATATCTCTTCCTATTAATAAATTAACTAAGTATAGCTCCCCATCCTATACTGCTAGTATTAACTGCTAGATAGATAACACCCCTATTAGGCCTATAGTTAAGTCTAATAAGAATTAAAGATAATATAAGCTTATATTTCAGCTTATCTATAGCCTTCTATTAGTTAGGACCTTATATAAACTTAACATCCTTCCTTAGAAGCTTTATGAGAGGTTTAGCGATAGTTAAAAAGTGAACCACCTATATTTAATAAAATAAAGCAATTCTAAGGAAAGCATAAAGTTCTATAAGTCCTTTATAAGCCTCCTATTTAGTTATCTTAATAATTTTTAACTATTCTAAGCGTTAACTATTAGTACTATATATATATCTAACGATAGCTATAGCAGTCTAAGCTTACTAAGACTTATCTGCTAAGACTGAGCACTCTACTAACTTAAGGTTAAGTAGCACTTTATTAATATTCTAGACGTGCTTAAGGATAAATCTCTATATTCCTAGGTAACTAAGTACTTCTTTATTATTATATCGCATTATAAAGCCTTTAATAGCAATATTATTAAGGAAGGCTTTATAATAGTAAGAGATTAGATTATATAAGATCCTTATTATTACCCTTATAAACTAAGCAATAGAATTAGTAACGCCTTATAGCAAAATGCATATATATAGCAACCTAATTAGTATAGCAAATATTATAAGATCTCAGCTTTTCATATTAAGTAGAACTTAGTCGTACTCTAAAAAGAAGTTAAGTAAGGAGAGAAGCTAGTATATAGCAAAGTCCTCTGAGAACTTATCTCTAGCTAGAGGTAAAGCTATATCTCAAAGTGTGACTCTATTAATCTAAGTAGTTAAATTAATTAAGTATATTTTCCTATCCTTCTTTCTCATAAAGAAGAAGGGGTTCTAGTATAATACATAACTCTCCTCTAGGATGCCCTTCTGCAGGCAGTCTTTAAGTATCTAAATAACTTCAACTTTAAATGCCTTTAGGATCAGTATGCTTTAAGCTTACTATACTTTATATAGAACAGTTTAAATAGACTATAATAGGGCTACTAATAGGTAGATAGATCCACAATAGGGGAATTCCCACGCTATAGCTATCTCTCTATTCTTCCAGACTTATATAAGCAAGGCCTTCTCTTAGTTAGTTAAGTATAGCACTATACTAAATAGCTTATCCAGTCGCTCTTAAGTAAGACGCTCTCCTATTAGAATATCAGAGAACTTAGGCGTAATTAGGTCTATAAAGGGGTCTTTAATATATATTTTAAGCTTTTCTTAGACCTTAGCCTATACTTTAAGCTTCTACTTAAGGTCTCCTTCTAGGATAGTGCTATCTAATAGCATATCATTAATAAGGTAGATCTTCCTATCCTTAGTTTTATATATAGTATTAACTTTAACTATATCAGGGGGGTTCTAACCTCTATCTAAAGCTTCACAGAGGAGTGTCGTTCTTACCTTTATAATAGCTTTACCTAGAAGGTTCTTACCCTATTAAGAGCGATAGAAAACTTAAGCCTTCTCCTAGGTAAGTCTAATACCCTACTTATCATCAGATTTAGAAACAGCTACTAGTTTGTAAACCTTAATTAGCAAGAGCTATTTTAGAAGCTTAAGGCTAGACTTAAACTTAGTAAGGGCTACTTTATATAAAACCTTTTCCTAGTATTTATCCTACTTAGTTCTATCTATAGAGCTAAGATAATAAGCAGCATATTAAGCTTTTTAGATAGTCTAAGAGGCCTTAATAGTATCTGCTATAGCGAAGTCTTTATATAAAAAGGCTTTACAGTAGAGCATAGCGTGTTCTATAGTTCTAAACTACATAGTAATATTATTTTGAGGAAACAAAATATTTACTAGGTCACTACCCTATCAACTTAAAAGCTATCTATAGGACTTCTCCAGCCTATCAAAGAATATAGTGTTATTCAGCACCCTTACTACATTCAGGATCCCCTTAGTCACAGCCAGTATATTAAGGCTAACTTCATATACCTCCTCTATTTATAACAAAGCTTTTCTCTTTCTTAGACTTAATTTAGATCTATAATAGTCTACTAGCGTCCTCTAGTTCTTATAGGTGCAGTTTAAGCTGTAGTTCCCAAGTTTAGTAAGTTTAGCAGTTATAGAAGCAACCTTAAGGGTAATAGCTTACTAGATCAATATCTCAAGAATTTACTAGAAGAGCTTACTCTTATAGTTAAAGGCGCCCTTAATCTTATCTCTATCTTTAAGTTTAGCTTATACTACTATATCTAAGGATAACCACTTAATATCAAGCGTCTGAATATCTTCCTAGCTACTAGTCTTATAATCCTCCTCTATAATAGGATTTAAAGCTCCATCTATTCCTAATTCTAATAAGCTAGCCGCTACACTAGGTGTAACAGTAGCAGCCTCTAGTTTCCCTCCTCCTCAAGAATATAGCAGAAGCTCTAAATCTTATTAAATACATCTAGGTTAAGGATAACACAGGGAAGGAGGGCTATAGACTAATTAGTAAAGAAACTAAGGGCATACTTTAATAAGCGCTAAGTAGTGCAGCAGTAAAAATTACTATTAATCTATCTATCTACATAGCTAAGCCCTATCTTAGTATAATAGATAAAAGGGCTGCTAAGGATTAAGCTTTTCGAGGTCTTACCAGACAGGCTAACAAAGAAACCTACATCAGGCACATAGTAGCTGCTAATATATATATCTTCTATAATAATACTTACAAACTATAGTTCTAATATAACATCTATAAAGCCCCTAATTATAACTAGGGTTAATATAACTCTGCTTTAAAGTCTATTAAGGTTAACGTAGTCTTCAGACATAACGTTCACCATAAAGCTAGTGTTAATAATCCCTAACTATTCCTCAGCTAGGTAGTATCTAATCTAAATAGCTACCTAAAAGTGAGGCATAATAAAGTCGCACGCAGTAACCACACACCCTCTACTAGAGCAGGGCGCAACTCTAGGTTAGGGTTACTAGAAGTCTTCTACAACTAAGACCTCAATATTAGTTAGTCTAAAGCCCTACAGTATTAATATATCTACTATATTTACATCAACATAATAGCTTCCCCTAATAGGTTGCAGCTCTTCCACTAGTGCATTAATACCACCTTTTACAGACCTAAAATTGCTATTCTTAGGCTGTTACTAGTTAGTTCTATATTCCTTATCCTATCTCCTTATAAGTTCCCTAATACTCCCTTCTTAGCCTTTAACTTACGCATAAGTATTAGCTAAAGCTAGGTTAGTAGCAACTACGTTACTACTATATACTTAGTCCTAGTATCGCTTTATATATACTATTACATACTAAAACTTAAGCTATCTATATTCTAGCTAGTTATCTAAGAGAAACTATTTTAGCAGAGTAATATTACCTATCTGCTTTTTATTATAAAAGGCTGCAGCTTAAGAGTAGGTTTCTTCTAAGTTTAGGAAGAAGGTTATTTAGCGCAGCCTCCTAGTCTCCTCACAGCAAGCAGGCTCTTATAGCTAAGGTTATAAAGAGACTTATATAATTATTTCATCTTTAACTACTTCCTTAACCTAGGCACCTCTTATAAGCATAACACCTCATTAAGTTAAGATCTAGTCTATAAAGTAAACCTTCCTTACTGAAGAGTTACTATATAGGATATATTAGAAGTTATTATTCTTTATCCTAGTAATAGCGTTAACCTCTACTAGCTCCTCATCTCTTATATAGTTAATATTAACTATGTAGCTATACGCATACCTAATATTAATATAATTAATAGTAGTTATTAACGCTTATTATCTAGCCTCCTCCTATTCTCTCTAGGCCTTATCTATAGTAACTGCAGCCTCCTAATAATAGATAGATAATTCTAAGCTAAGTACTTACTCTAAGTAGTACTTATTATAGAATTACTTTACTACTACCTCTAGCTAGGGGTACGCCTTACTTTAGAAGATATAAGCCTAAATAGTTACTAGGTTAGGTATTAAGTTCTTCTATCCTTTATTAATAATACTATCCTAAATAATATTATAATTAGCATAAGAGCTAATATACTATCCCCTTAGGTAGTATGCCACCCTAGCGTCCCTTAACTTATCTATAATATTATATTTAGCTGCGCAGTATCTGTTTCTTCTATAGGAGTAGCAACCTCTGATCCTAAGTATATTATACTATATCTAGTTCATAGTAGTTAAGCTTATAAATTAGCTAGCCTCTCTTTGCTATCTATAACTCCCTTACGCTATAGATACTTAGTTTATATCTATAATATAACTATTCTATGCTAGTTTAAGCTGCTAGCTAAGGTTTACGCTTAGCTTCTAAACGCTAGCTATAAGCGCCCTTATCTATTCTTTAGTGTCTTTACTATTAAGAGATATCTAGCGTATCTGCTCTTAAAGGGTAGTAACTTTATTAGAGTCTGCTACTTTTAAGTTACTATATTGCTACTAAATATAGGTAACTTATACAAGCTAGTTAATAAGTTTAATAAAACTAGTAATTAAGGGAGGAGTAGTTACCTTTATAGCCTTCCTTCTACTAATATATATATAAGAGGTCTCTCTAGCTGCCTATTTAATAATTGCATGCTTAACGCTCAGCTAAGGTTTCTAGAGCAGGTCTATAACGTCATAAAAAAGAGCTTTCGCAGCAGCCTTAATAGCTCCCTTTAGTAGGTGCCTATAAATAAGGCGAATAAGATCCTAGTCTTAATACCCTAAGAGTTCCCTTATAGTAGCCTTATAGCGTAAGCCCTTAATGCAATTAAAGAGGGCTATAATACTAATAATATCTATCTTAAAGAGGGGGGGCTTATCCTTAATTGCTTAAAGCTCTTTATTAGGATCCTAATAGAAGCTTTTATCTATAATACTATACTAGTTAATAAGGGTAGCTTTAGTAGCTTCCTAATCGTTAAGGTCTTTAACTAACAATTTAACACCCCACCTTAAGTCCTTAAGACTATAGAGGTAGACCTTTATTAGCTTATCCTTATTAGTCTAATAGGCTTTATGAGACTAGGAATTATAAGTCTTAATAAAATCTATAATATTATCACCTGTAAACATAAGAGCGTTCTCATTTAGGAAGGGATTTATTATAATTAGTATAAGATATTAAAAGTGCAACTCTATTAGTTACTTAATAATTCCTATTAACTAGTCTATAGAAATAAGATAAGCGTTACTAATAGGAGCTGCAGGCTGCTGCTAAACTCTATAAGTATTATTACTTAAAGTGTAGTAGGGATTAATACTAAGGGCCTATTCCTTACCTCTATTAGCTTTAGTATAGAGGTAAGTACTATTAGTAGTATAGTTAACCTTAGTAAGGTTAACGTTAGTAGCTTAAGCTTATAAACTAGAGGGGCTATTAAGTAAGCTATCTTCAGAAGCTAGAGTTACCTTAGCTTAATCCTAAATGTTCCTCAACGCTCTAGCTTAGATATCAAACATATTAGCAAACTTACCTCTAGTAGTAAGGTTATAAGGAGTTAGGATATCTTTACGTAATATCTCCCTAGTTATTTTAAGCTATATCTCAGCTATAGTAGTTATTAATAATTGAGATAATAAACATATAAGTTATTATTTTAAGTAATTAAAGGTATTAGTCTTTCTGATCTTAAGTATTATTATTACTTTTTCTGAAAATATAATAAAGGAAAAGGAGAAAAGAGAAAAAAGTGTAACTAGGTGGGTAGGTGCTATACCTGTACCCCTACTAGTTCTAGGCCTAATTAGCTATACTGTCTTAGGTCTTTATAGTTAACCTTATATTCCTTCCTCTAAGCCTCTACTAGTTGATTTATTAAGGGTTACATAAACTACTAACAGCTTTATAGTAGATTTATCTAGTTCTTCTATAGTGAACTTATTAGTTCTTAAGGGCTATCTTATCTAAATATTATAAGGCTTTATGTTCTTATTAGTTTAGAGGGCTTATTAGGTAGATCTAGTTTAGCCTTAATAGCTTATAATATTAAAGAGCAGTAAGAATAAAAAAATAAATAAAAATCTAATACTCCCCACTATATAGGCTATAATACCTTTAGGGTCTTTTTTAAGGTCTTTTTGCATTCCTATATTCTTACTAGCAGAGTTATGCTTAACTGTTATACCTCTCTGCTTATTATAAATTAGGTCTATAAATAACTGCCTAACTCCTATTAATATATTATATTTCTTAGTATTATATAGCTAGTGATAATAGTTATAGTTATTATATATATTATATCAATCTGTTTACCTAGCATAAAAGTAAGCTCTTCTCTAACACCTTATGCAGGCGTCTAAAAGAAGAATAAATCCACCTCTAGGCACTATTAAAATAGTTATAAGCCTAGTAGCTAAGAGCTATATAACATAGTAGCATATACGCGCCTGAAGGCGCATAGAGCCACTATAGTTACATAATTCTACAGTTTTAAGGCCTATAATCTTAAAAGAAAAAGGAAAAGGCTTCTTATCTACTTTACAGATCTAAAACAAAAAGAATAGGATAAAAAGCTTAAAAATCTGCTGAAAAATAAGTGAATTCTACCTCTAATCTATAAGGACTAATAATAATATCTGAACTAACTTCTCACCTCTTGAGGGGGGCTAGTAATCTAGCCTCTAAACGCCAAAAACGCCGAAAAATCCAGTGGGCCCACTAAACCCCGTTCCACTAAGCACGCCTGATGTGCCAACAAATAGACCTTAGATTGTCAGTCATTGCGTGGATTCATATTTGACCATGAAAACTATGCCCTAATTGGTTGAATGTTTTTGTTCACTCACCTGTTCCAATGACCCCGGAAATTGCCAGTAATTGGACGTGATGCGACTGCTCTATGAACTCCATGTTCGGAAAGTTGAATGGCAGAAATCTGGCCCCGGTCGTTCAGCGACTATCACCATCGGTCAGCTTTCGTATTCTGTGCGAAGAGCCAGATGAGCAAGCTCACAGAGCTAGAGTCATGAAGGCCCGGAGCGTTTGCCCCCTTCTTTTCGTCGTCCATCTTGTTGGGAGTATGTTGCGAATTCGGTTGAAATTTTGCAGAAATGATGTGATCTTGGACGATTGAGTCTTTAGTTCATCCAATTCGCAGGACACTATTGATGTGATATACTGACGGATGAGGCGAAGAACTCCTACATTATTAGAACACTGATGTTCAATGTTTTCCAGCCAACAGAACCGGCAGAATCTAAGCCCTACTAGCTTGCAAAGCCGCATTCAGCTTGATGCTGACACGACTCCTAAAGGCGCGCTTATCTTGAGGTCGTAACTCAAAATGACCGTACTGGTCGGTTTCTGGCTAAGGCGCGCCTATCTTCAACTTGATATGCGTCACCAATAATGACAATTCGCTATCACAGTTCTGAACAAGGCGCGCTTATCTTTGTCTGCTTAAATGCGGGACTTGCGGGGTGCCTGTCTGCAACCCAGCGATGTGTCCGCTAGGATCCCCCATCGCAAACATGACATACCTATCAAATTGAGCCACATTCACAGGCACATGAACGCAGAAGGATTTGATTGATGCAGACTTGCCACCCACCTGGAACTCTTCACCTTCACTGTTAGGCGCGGATATCAGTGAGCACCCGCCGGACCACGCCTACTTCATTTTCATGTACCATGGGCGACTGGGAGCTCGGAAAATATGAATAAGTCTTGAACGGCGATGATCATGATTCTTATTTTATTCGGCATGCTTCAAATCTGAGTTCTCCTCTGAACCTACAATCACCTTTGACATGGCTTTGCTTTCCATTTGGTTCCTGTCATTCTTAGCATGCTTCCTCGTGACGTTGCTGCGATGGCAAGAGCGACGCGTCGGTAAGATGCGGGCTGCTTTGCCTACCGACCAGAGCAGGTCCCCCCCTCTTTTTGTTTTCTTCTTCTTTTTGACAATTGATTCGAACCTGGCACTGACTTTCCTGATAGAGCCTCTGGTGTATCCGGAGCCATCCCCCGACCAAGCATTTGACATGAAAACGACAATGCCACCAAAGTTCCAGGCGTTCCGTTACTCCTACTCCAGACAGTACGTTGTATGGAATCTTGCCTCCATATGTCATAACTTAAGACTCAATGGGCCCCCTCTCCAGTACAGTGGATGTTCGAAAACTGGACAAAGACTCTTGGGTTCTTGTAAGTATCTCCGACGTTGTGAACACATTGTTCATTAACCTCTCTTTCTTAGCTGGATAATGATTGGCCACGGTACTTTCAGATCAAGGTCCGTCGACTGGCGGATCGTGGAGACAAAATCATTCAAACCATGCCTGTCGCGCGCGATGCAGCATGGGAGCTTTGCCAAGATCTGGCTGAGTTTCTTTCTCGGCGGTATCCTTCAGTGTACCGAGTTACTCGTTCTGAAGATAATACGCAAGGCTGGTATAGACTGGGTTCCATCAACAAAATTGAGATGCCAGCTATGGGGGCGGCTTACGACTTGAACAAACATGACTCTTTGACAGTGCATTGCCCCTTTTCCTATGCCATAGCGGTTGGGTGTCAACTAACAACACCAGGTTGCTGGCCTCATTCAACCAGCTGACATCAACATTTTGGTCAAGGGTACCGATGGCTATTATCAGCTTGCTGCTATGATGCTCGGGATCGGAGGTTGGTAACCACCTTGATGCCGTGCCAAGGCTGTGGCTAATAAATATTTCGAAAAGGGGGGCAGAGAATCAAGGATAAGAGTAAGACTCTTTGAAGCCATGATCCTTAATGAGACTTTGCTGACATCATGCAAGTTGGCAAAACACTAGCAGATCTTCAGTTCTCGGGCCATGTTCCGCATTACAAGGAGCAGCTCCAGCGGCCACTTGATCAGTAAGCCCGTTCGCGTCAGCTTACACATCGCAAAAGCTCACAGATTCGTTTTAGTTTTCTCTTCGAGCTCAAGTTTGAGAGCCCAATCCAACGGAACAGTAAGATCACCCCTTCTGATTTGTGCTTATATAGGTACTGACTTGCTCCAGCCACCTCTATCTCGATGCATGGTGAGTCTCCTGTCAACTCTGCATCTATTTCTGCTGCTTCGACAGTGTGCTTACTTGCCGTCTCTTACTCTCAATAGACGAATATCACTGGCCTGCTCTAACAATGGGAGCAGAGGACGACTGGGATCCAGAACTCCGCGGTCCCGGAATCAGCACATCCAGCTATGGCAAGTGGAAACCGCCGGGTCCAGTCAAGAACATTTCTCAGTTGTGGTTCCGCCAGGAGCGTCAAACTTTGCGGCTCCCACGGTCTGGTGCAGTTGTGTGGATGGTTCACACGTACATTGAGCCTCTTGTCGAAGTCGTCCGGGAGCCAGGTGTTCCGGGGCGTTTGGCGTCTTTCGTCCGTAGCTGGGATGATGAACTGGCCCTGTGAGTACATCCTCCATATCACTTGCCAACTGACAGCTGACCCGTGATGCCCATCATGTAGCCACAAGGGTCGCCATCTTTATGCCGATGTCCTCCTACCATACCTAGACGATCTCCATAAGAAGCAAGTTACAAGCGGAATGTGTGACGAAGGACAATTGCCGAGTAAGTTTCCGTTCTAGCAGGCTTTCAATTGCAAGGGGGTTAGTAATCTTGCGGTTCGTGAATATTGGTGGATTTCGGAGACGGCACACTGAGTTGCGAGATTGGATTGGGAAGGGGTGATCATATCACTTGATGTCTGTGTAGCAAAGTGCCAGATATTATTCCTGGCCAGGATATTGCATCAAGATCAAGAGTTTCTTCAAATAGGAGAACCAATTCCAGAGTAGGAGCAAATAAACCACCTGTATATCAAGCCTTACCATTCCTTTCGTAAGAAAGCTGGAGATACCGGGGTTTGACTTGCTACCAATCTCAAGAAGCCTCTTATCTCTGTGGGTCCGGTTACTGCCAATCCCAAAGATGCTTGCTCACTTGTTATCGCCCGAAGATTGCCGGGGACCTGGCGATAACCTTCGTGATATGTACCCCACATGTTCCCCAGAAATTCATCGATAACACGACATAACGGCAGCGTCTACGATCAACCGAACCACTCTGCAATGCTCCAACAATCGACTCCGACTTCAAAGGGCAGGCGATCGTCAGCCGGTTGTATAGGCTGTAGGTTACGTCGTAAGAAGTGCAGCGAGGAGAAGCCGCATTGTACCAACTGCTTGCGCAACGCCATCCTGTGCACATGGCCCGAAGTTGGCAACAGGGAACACGCCCAACTCTTGCGGAGAACGAATCCCACTCGTGGGCGCTCGAGATCTTCCAAGTCGGGTCGTACAATAACAGATTCGCGAGTTGTATGGTTACAATCAGCCGCCGTCGTTTCCAAAGACGATCAAGGGGACCATGAAAGGACTCTGACCGAGATTCTGGGGAGTCTTCGTCGATCCATCGATCTCGATTTCGTCTCATCAAGGGGGCCCATGAGAGCCCCGTAGTCTCGCAGTCTTTTCCATCACTATGTCCATCGCACGAACAAAGTCATGGCCGTGTGTCAGGGCAACAAGAACCCATTTCTGGCGGAGCTCATATCCATGGCCATGTCGAACGATCTAATTCTGCATGCCTTGCTGCCACTAAGTGGTGTTCATCAAGCGGATCTAGCTGGACTTCCAGTTGACCAGTTGACATGGGTACACTACGGCCAGGCAATCCAGTGCCAGAAGTTCGGGCTGACTTTGATGGCTCAAGGGGACAAAGAGCCTCTTGTGCCGCTTTTGGTAACCGCCATCATTCTATGTGCTACCGAGGTACGTTCGAGCATGCTTCAACCTCATTTGAGCTTCGTTTTCTATGACCGTCGTTCTCTATGATTTCCTTCATCCATACCAAAGCAGAGATGAGCTTTATACAAAACCTAAACTGACCCTCTTCCAGACATTCAGACTCAATGCAGGAGCTCAAGCCTTGTCTCATCTGAAAGCCGTTCGCGTGCTTCTTCATGAGGCATCAAGCCTGTCCAACTCTCAACTCGGGCCCGAGACTCGAGCTTTCCTCAAAGAAAGATACGCATACATCTTGACTCTTGCGCACATCAGCATGGGGCAGGAATCAGACCAGTGGGTGCAGGACGATATTTCGCAGCTTTTCCCAATGTCAGAAGCCGAGCCAGAAAGTCATTTCATGTCTGGCTGTGTGCACCAGCTTTTCGGCCTCGTTCCTATAGTGTCGGTGGTTGCTCGGAGGGCACGAAACGAACTTCGGCAAGGGATAGGATTAGGCGAAGCCATGGTCGAGTGCTGGAGGCTCCGTTCAATCATATTATCATGGCAACCTCGCTCGGATGATGAGTTTTACAAGTTATGTGGACATCTGTATCAACAGACCTTGCTTGTGTACCTCGAGTCTGCCCTGGAGAGCGAGCCAGGTTGTCTGTCAACTCATGCTTCTGGCCTAAGCTTGACTGAGAAGACCTTGGATGGCTTTGTCCGTTTCTTGGAAACGGTCCCAGTCGACTCTCCTATTTCCACCAGTATGTGCTGGCCACTGGCCATCTTTGGATCATGTGCCAGATCTGTTGAGCATCAAAATATCATCAGCAGTCGGCTGGAGGAGCTATCGTTGACGTATGCAACGCAAAGCGTTCGAGACACTCAGAGACTATTGGAGATGATCTGGAAGTCAAATGACCTGACATGGCAAGCCCACTTTGTTTTGCAGACGTTATGAAGAAGGAAGGCATGACGGTATTGTTCTTCTAATGATACCAGTCTTTGCTCAATTCACTGAGTGCTTAATGTGTAACTCAATAACGTCCCGGACTCCAAAATATCTGGTAACAGACTTAACGAACCAGAACTTACATTCCTAACTTTCCTCAGCTACCAATGTTCATGACATTATCAAAATTGTTAGTACTTGTGATATTCATTGTTATCCAATTATAACATATAATCCGAAGTCGTATTCCAATATCGCCATTTGATTGCACCTCAGTCACTGCTAAGCCATGCCATACAGAGATGAACGACGTAGGTTAGATGTCTTTCGATTCAGGAATACTTCAGTGCTCATTTCAAGGCCTCTTAGTAGAAATTCATGGCTCATTGGCAGTGTCTGTGCCAATGCCCTTTAGATATCATACAGAACTTTCCGTCTGTTCAACCTCAAGCCCAATTCTCCCCAAAGCCTCAGCAAACACTTCTTCTTCTTCTTCACATGCCACCTCTCCAACACGACCTCCAATTGCCACAATCCAGATCGTCCATCATCGCACAGACATCCCACACGTGTCCAACGCCAAAGTCCCCCAAGCCGTCTCTCACAACCGTGCCCTCCATGCCGTCGGCCGCCGCCAAACAGCCCACAACCGAGCGCACTTGCCTAGCCTGCCGCCGGTCTCCTCCATCGCTGCTGACATCCTACACCCCCCATTCCACCCAAGAATCCCGACTGCTCCCCGACTACTCCCCGAAGCCGGCGCCTTCACAGGCATCACCTTGCCTCCCGTTCCTTCCCTCAATTCCAAAAAAGCAATGACGTCTGTCCGTCTCGATGACTAGCATACGCCGGCCGATAACATCAGCTGAACCCAAACTTCCCCCAACACAACTGGTGTCGGAAGGCAAAAAGGAAAAGAGATGGTGGTGCGGAGGCATGCAGCATGCGGCTACAGCCGAAGCACATCATGACTGACCTCACGGGCTTAAACTTCCCTGACGAGATGCTGCGGTCCTGAAGACATGGGAAGAAGCTGTTGCAGTCCCAGAAACAAGACCCAAAAGCAAGAAAGCCTGGACGAACGTCAAAAGCAAGCAGCCATCACCCCGAACGGCAAACAATTTGTAAAAAGAAGGAAAAGCAAAACGGCGCCCAGTCCAGAGGGGAAGAAGCTTGGTTCAGCTGACGCCACCGGTCGTTCGTTTCGACAAGAGGATCAACCCGGCAGACTGGACGCCGCAAAACAGCCCGTTTCTGTAAGGGAAAAGAAGCTCAGACCGCAGCCTAAGCCTCTCTTTCTCAGTCTCCCCCATCCATCCCCATCCAGCCCACCAAAAGCCTAAACGCCGTCTGTTCCTTCCCGCAGAGGCTGGGCTGGGAAATCCTCTCCATCCCTTCCGTCCATCTTCCCGGGCTGCGCAGACGGACGAACTGCCAAGGCCTAGTGACGATGGAAGACATTTGATTTCCCGCGGCCGTGTAACCAGGGATTCCCAAGGACGTCGACGAACACCTCCCAGATCAAGTCTAGAACACATCTCGAAACTAAAGTCCTCAGCCCCGTCGCAAGTGTCAAAGATATCACGCCAGAAAGGCTGAGGTGAACTTGTTCTGCTGCTGCTTCGGCATCCCCCCCGCCTCATGATACCATTGACCCCGCAGGACCAAACCTCACAAGAAACGACGCTATTCATCCTCTTGGATGTGGGGTCCAGGCCCGCCGGTCTGGTCTGGTCTCGCTGCGTTCTTCCAGCAGAAGAAGTCCCAGCCATAAATCCGAGACACTGCATACCAGCTCCCAGCGCCTCACAGGCGCCTCCAGATGCAAGCCTCCCCCGACCTGGAAAACCGGTGAGGCAGGCACACACAGGTCAGCTCCGCGAGGTCGCGACGAGACGGCTGGCGACATGAAGCCTCTGCACGCCGATGCCACATCCCCGTCATCTCCTCCCCCAGGATCTCCATGAACGCCTACCCCGGCCGTGCTTTCGCAAAGGCAAGTACGCCCGCGGGGCGGAAGACGTCGAAAAAAGAAGCAGTTCATTTTGGATTCCCGCGCATTATGCTGAGACCGTCCAAGCTGGGACGAGAAGAAACTGGAATAAGAAATGATTAGTTGCGTCAGAGAAACAAGGACGCAGGGGGGCATGCGTTTGCGCCGCCCGGCAGGGTCTGGGGTCGTACGCCACTCTGTATGTAGCCTGGGAAGGAAGAAGAGCAAAGGGGGCAAAAAGGAACAAGGCAAAAGCTCGTCCGTCGATGCCTCATGACGGTGGTCCGGGGTATCACGGAATCGGCGTCCGATGTATGATGCCCGCCCGGGAGATGATGTTGGCCAACTGCGAACCTCCCAACGCCACCCACAAAGGTGCATGTCGCAAGGACCTCGCACAGCCGGCCGGGGACGACGAAGTACAAGACGTGGTATCTGTTGTGCACGGCGTCTCAGGGCTGCAGTAACTCATTGCCTTAGGGCTGCCTCGTTGCCGGGCTTTGGATGACGGGCCTGATGGCGTCGAGTCTCACAGACGGAAACGAGGTGCGTGACGGACGCGGTCGTAGCCTGGGTTCGCGAGGCAACATTTGGTACAGAGTTTGATAGCTTCACATGAGGACACCAATACGAAGAGGAAGAGAGAGACATTGGCGATTAGATGGTGTAACCAACAAATCAGGGGTAGGCAATGTCGTCAAGGCGTCGCGGCGATGGATCACCTGCCAGGTCAAGTGGACGGATGACTGAGCTGATTCAGGGCAGGAATGCGCCACCATCAGATTGGATAGGAAAAACCGACTTTGCGTTGAAGTTGGTTGCTGCACCCCGCCGGGGGTTCTCGGCGGCCTCGGAAGTTGATGATTACTCGATACGGCCATGATAAGGGAGTCTCGTAA
>VNWS01000092.1:0-27524 GCA_009800995.1 Colletotrichum sp. COLG31
CCGACACCCACAACACCACCGTCAAGCTCCCCAAGGGCGACGTGCTGATCCACGCGGGGGACCTGACGAACCAAGGCAGCTTCTCAGAGGTACGTGCTGCGGCGGCCTCGGTCATGGACTTTCCCTGCTCTTCATGCCTTCCAATGTGTAAACTCCCCTCAGCCGGGAACTGTGTGGGCGCACGACTTCGTTCGCGCAGAGGCTGAAGCTGTGGGTTCTCGTCTGGGATCTTCGCGGTAGTGTGTAAATAAACAACACCAAGCTTACTTGCTGCAATCACTTTAACGACTTGACTTTTTCGTGTGGCCCCCAACTTACATCACAGCAGCTATCACGAGCAGTAGCCTGGCTCGAAAAGGCCCCCTTCGAAGCCAAGATCGTCGTCGCAGGAAACCACGACCTCACCCTCGACGCCCCCTTCTACGCCCTCCACGGCCCCCATTTCCACAATCAAGCCCCGCAGTCACCTTCCGACTGCCTCGCCCTCCTGACCTCCTCCCCAAGCATAACCTACCTCAACCACGCCTCCGCCAGAATCACCCTGACCTCCCCCTCCGGCCCGCGCACCTCCTTCTCCGTCTTCGGCTCCCCATACTCGCCCCGCAACGGCCTCTGGGCCTTCTCCTACGACGCACCGCCGCACACCGCCCCGGCGACCGCGGCGGCGGCGGACCTCCCCACGCTCTGGGACGACATCCCCCTCAACGCGGACGTCGTCGTGACGCACACCCCGCCGCGCACGCATCGCGACGAGTCCCGCCTCCGCCGCGCCGCGGGCTGCGAGGCCCTGCGCCGGGCGCTCTGGCGCGTGCGCCCAAGGCTGGCTGTATGCGGGCACGTCCACGAGGCAAGGGGGGCGGAGAGGTTGACCTGGGACCTTGGGTGCGCGAACACGGCGTTCAAGGAGGACGGGGTCGCGGGGTGGGAGGATCCCGGGGTCGGGGGGAAGCAGTCGCTTGTCGATTTGACGGCGAAAAGCGGACGGGCGTTGGAGAATGACGGGTCGGTGATGGTGCATGAGGTGAGTAGGAGTTCGAAGACGGAGGTTGTGGGCTTGGATGTGAGAGGGTTGGGGGGCGATTCGGCGAGTGTGAGGGCTGATCGGGCGGCGTTGATGGGACGGCTGGGTAGGCGGGAGACGTGTGTGGTGAACTGTGCTATCATGGCGAAGAGTTGGCCGCATGTTGGGGGGAAGACGGTGAATAAGCCCATTGTTGTGGATTTGGATTTGCCTGTGTGGGAGGAAGACTAAGTCTGGCGAAGAAGGCCCAATGGTGTCTCAGAGAACAAGGCCGTAGGATTGCGTAAGTAGGCCTAGACTAAGGACAGTATCAAACACCTTTGTGTTATCGTTAGATGCCTTTGGCTGATGACTAGGGTGAGATCTCAGAGCCCTCTACGTCACGACGAACGACGACCCTAGTGCGGAGTAGGGGCGAGTTGTCAGTTGTCTGAGGATAACAACAACCAGATAACGAAGGCGATGAGGACGATGGAGATGGCAAGGATAACGAGGACGACGAGGAATATGGGGACGACGGGCTGTCTTTGCGCGCCTAAAGTGGTATATCTGCTGTCGGAGTTTCGCTCCGCCCTCTATCCGTTCGTGACCGAGACCACAGGGACCATGATTCGTTCTGAGCAACTTGCTCACATTCGAATGCCCCTCTCTGGCATGAAGCTCCCCAAATTCCAACTCGGCACGACCAACTCCCCTTCAATCGACCTCTCAGCCCTTCCATCTTCTTTTTCCGTCTCTCAAATAGACCTCTTCAGCAAGGTCCCAGGGACTGCGCGCTCCAGGTGTTGGGAAGGTACAGCACGTCGATGCCGCAGGACGACGTCACCTGGACGAAGAAGTTCTTGCCCGAGGCCAGGATGTAGCCGCCGTCGGTCTTGGAGATGCACCCGCTGCCGACCTGCACGTCGAAGTCGTTCTTGAGGGCGACGTTGCAGTCGGCGAGGGCGCCGGCGGCCAGGAAGATGGCGGGGATGGCGGCTGAGAGCTTCATGGTTTCTGTAGAGTTGTTAATTGATAGGTTCTTGTCTTTGGTGTGTTAGTGTGACAAACGATTGGAATGAGCGAAATGGTAGGCGTAAGATGTGTAGAACGAGTGATGTTGTTGTTTGATCGCCGGAAAACGAGTGATGGTGATGTAAAGAGAGGACAAGGTCGGAATTCATGAGCATGGTGTAGCAGCATATTTGAACGCTCGCAATCGGTTTAGATCGTCATACTGCGTGGGAACTACGGGTCATGATCATGAGTCGTTCGTCGGAACGAAAGCGAGCTCGGGGTCCGCCTTGAGCCCATGGCATAGGTACGTGCTTGCTACGCACATGAGTCGGTGGAGACACAATTTGGGCGAAGTCGTAGAATAATAGCTGTGCCCCGCTGAATAGGACATAGAATAGGATTACGGTCTTTTCTAATCTCCTGTAATGCCGTGCGATACATTCGTCGGAAAGAGTCGTGTTCTCCGTGTCAGCAACATCTACGGTATTAGGGACTTAAGAGGAAGATATCCACAATTAAGGCAACAATAAATCATACTCGAATATCGAGGTGTATCGGACAAAATATGAGTGCTATGTTCAAGTGTGATCGCTATCTATCTAGAAAAGAAACATCTGGCTTGCGAAATGCGAGAAAAAATGAAAGCAAACTCCCCTGAGGGCGATAATCTAGTTAGGGCACGAAAAGGAAACGCAGATGTATCGACAAACGGTATCATCTCTAGTCAGTTGAAGGAGAAAATCAAAGCCAGGCCTTCCTCTGCGGCTGTTCTGTGCTTATCTGAAGCCTTTTCGCGTTTTCAAACACTTCATCAAGCTGCCTCAAGTCCAAATCCTTGATGGCCGGATACACCCTCTCCTTCCTCGGCGTCTCTCCCGGTTGCAGCAGCCCCTTCTCAACCATCTCCTCCAACAAGTCCTTCTTCATGCCCTCCGGCGTAAGCGGAGAGTGGTAGATCACATTCAGCCCCTGGGACTGCATGTCCCCCACGTGGCCAGTGCCCTTGTTGTCGTGCAAGTGCGGGTTGCGAGTCATGTGTTGGTGGATGTGCACCAGACTCGCGGCCGCGGCCTTCGAATCGCCGCTGTTGCCCATCTGCTCCAGCAGGAATATGTACTCGTACGGCTCGACGGCGAAGCCACCGGCCATCTCCATCTTCGCGGCCAGCGACATCGTCATTGCGTGCTCGCCCGCGTTGCCGGTCTCGATGATGTTGGTGTACGTGCTTTCACTGCCAGTTTCCCTGTAGATCTCCTCGAGGAGCCTGTTCAGCCAGCCGTTGACGACCTCGGAGCACCGCCCGCGGCGCTCAAACACCCATTCGTTGTCGCGGTACTTGGGCTTCGAGCCCCAGGATATGCGCACCATGGCGTCCGCTGACTGGGCGAGGTAGAGCCCCGAGGCGAAGGACTTGCAGTACTCGAAGGCGGAGCCGGGGATGTAGTTGTCGGCGTCGATGAAGCCGAGGTACTCGCAACCCTGCATGGCGGCGAGGGTCATGCCCATGAGCATTCCCTCGCCCTTTCCGTTGCGGATTGTTGGGGTGACGGTGTTTGGGTCGATGAGGTCGGGTGCGCCTGCAGCTTCGAATGCTTCCGCGGCGGCTGGGTCTTTCTGGTGGATGGCGATGGCCTGGCGTCCTGTAAGGCGGCAGAAGTTCTTCAAAAGACTGACTTCTATTCTGTAGTTGTCGACCCCGCCGTGTTCTCCTCGACTGCTGTTGGAGACGAATATGATTGTGCAGCCGTGAGGGATGCCGGAGAAGAGGTCGTCAATGACATTGGGCTTTTCGTTCATGCAGAGGATGATGATGGCCATCTTGGATTCGATGGTGAAGAGCTTGTCCTGGGAGACAGTTTGACTGAAAGGGGTACTGTGGCCGTACCCAGCGTCCATCTCCAGAATGCGCTGGAGATCATGGACAAGTACTGAGCCGACTTGCTCGAACCTCTTGGCGACTTCGAGTCTCATGACGGTGGTTAAAGTAAGAATAATCTGAAAGGGGAAGTAAGATGTCTAGCGAGAGAAGAAAGTGATGCCTGATGGTGTCTCTCCATCCTGAATCCTTCGAAAAAGATGCAGTTTAAATAGAGAATTTGCTCTTTATCGAGCTTTCCACCGCCGTGCTTCGCCGTACTCATGCGAACCGGTCGACATATTGGCCTCCTCCTCCCCGGGCCAACTTCCAAGGCAGCAATTCCAATTAGTACCACACAGCGACTTTCAAAACCGACACAGCAATAGTGTGCCGACAAAGATTTCCCATTGGCGCCGCGAACCGCAAGGCATCGAGTGCTTTACCCGGCAATAAGCGTTGTTCATGTGGCCTGCCTGGGATGTGTGAGGTGCGGCGTTTCCATACTGTCGGGAGCACTCACCGATGCGGTGGTTTTGGGGGCCGTTTCCGAGCGTCTGGGTCCGAAAGTACGCCAGTAAATACCGAAAACTTGGATGCCTGCATTTTTGGACTAGATGTTTGTGGGGGGGTAAGACCGACTTTCACGGCCGGAGTTGGCCGACGTTGTAAAGGGAGTGATTTCGTTCGCCCCTATTCGCAACCTTTAGCCCCCAAAAATCGTTCGACCCGCGAACATTTCTGTTAGCGGGTGAGACACCCGGAACAGTGAGTCAAACTGGGACATGAACCCGTCATGGGATGAGTGCTGGAAATAAGATTGAGGCTCTGTCCCCATAAAAGATGACGCGGGCACGTCAGCTTGCCAAGTCGGGTACCTTAACCGTTGGCAGCCTTAAACCGTTACTGTTCAGGGCCGCGACTTGCCGACGACGAGAACGAGTGCGGTGACTCTTGACCGTAGTTTGATGCTTTTGCTATGTAATTTATAGTTTCAAATGACATCCAAATTTCAGTGCCAAGTAGCAGCCCGGCGTGGGGGGCGCATGCTTGCTTGGTCTTTTCAAGCTTAAGTGGGAGGAGTGGGATGCTTGCTGAAAAGGCCCGCGAACCAACGTCCAACCAGATTTCCGGGTACGAATGTGCACTTTGCTGACCACATGTGCCAAGAGCCAGGCCAAATAGACCTCTTAAGAGTATCCATCAATAGTGACACTCCCACGTAAGAGGCGCATTTACTGAGCCCACTCGTGACTGGGGCTATGTCGCCGTTGCCTTTACATATGCCGCATCAGCCACCCAAATCAAATATTATTACGCAGTTGCGATGTCCGTGATACAATTACTGCTTTTTTCCACTGTGAAATTGTATACTGTGTGGGTATGAATGTTCCTCGACATTGCGCAGTTGCGAAGTCTCTATGCTGATGATGAAGATTTCCGCGCATGTGGGCATCTTCACAATTCTGGCTCATACGCCGAAATACGAGGGTCAAATAAAAATTGAACTTTCATCTATGCCTTTTATTGATCTTTCAACTGCTTCGACATCATTCTTTTTATCCCAAACCAGTCGGCTTAGGGATGTTTTCGAAGCCCCATGTAGGTAAGGTAGAGGCTCATCTCTCGCAACTGCCGTATGTGTTGATTAGCGGGTACTATTCGACTAGCCTCTCACAAGAACGTCGTCCAAATCCGTTCCGAATTTCAACCTTTGCTGTGAGTCTCGCTGTTTCCAGAATATCAGGCTACAAATTCCAATTTCAAAGCATTTGCGCTTGACTTCCTTTCGCCAAAGAAAAAGCACATGTACTGCCCGTTTGAGTGTTGAGTATCAAGCATGGAAGACGTCTACCGCAGCGAGTCATACGAAGCTTTTATTGCCGGCAGATATATAATTGCAAGAGAAAATAGAATAGCAAATTTGTAGAAGCTAAGGCATAGTCTCTCCCGTTCCTACGTCGTTTTCTGAGAGATAAAGTCCCAGCGAGAAGACAGTGAGATATATTCTGAAAAGAACGCAAAATATTAAACGAGATTCGGTTTGTCGCTCCTGCTTATGACTTCTTTCTTTCACGTATTCATTACCGTGTTAGTTGATTTTTAACGCAACCAGAGTATGCGGGGTTTAAATTGTGGCCTTGAGACTTGTTATGATACAAGATATTTGTATTACTCTGAGGATGAAAGACCTGCTTTTGATTCTACACGTCGCTATTGCCGGCGTACGCAGATGGCAATGCTCAGCTTGCCAACCTCAAGCAACCATGTCAAGGCGCACAACATTCAGCACAGGGTCTGGCCTCGAAATGCCACGACTGACCCTCGACACCCAGCCTCATCATTTACAGTCCAGTGTGGTACAGCACGTCAAGGTTGCAGTTCCCTCGCCTCCGCATATGTTAAAGAACGGCTGTGAGCAAACAGCTCCGTTTTGGAACGCTTTGCATTTGGCTGATACGAGAGAAGGTCCGACTAACGCTGCGACTGCGGCAACTAAAAGGCGGGAGATATGCATGTTTAAGGTTTCGCTGAACTAAGTCTTATTAGCCCTAGGTAAGGCCAGGGGTGCTTTGCGAGCGCGAAAGACGCACTTACGATCTTTGATCGCCTCTCTTAAAGAGCTCTGGTGCTTTTGCTTTGCAGAGACTGAAGTGCGGGAGAGTGACGGCAAATATTGGGATGATCCAAGGCAATCCCATGACCAAGAGAGGACGAGAACGATCTTTAAATATTCCGACCATACTCCGTCTCTGATTCAGAATCGTCAGCACACGCAAGAAAATTCGCTGAATGGTGTTACCAATTACCACTCACCTAGTGTGTGCCATCTGAATCACGCCGTCTATCTGATACAAAACGTTGCAAACTATCCCACCGGGCGTGCATTGTTACCGTACCGCCGGCACCCGATGGGATGTCAGTAGTGACAGGTTTACGAAAATTCTCGCCTCAACGTCAGAACAAAGACCGGACTAGATCGGTATCAATCGACATGCGACGAACCACGCGGTTCGGAAAACTTCAAGAAGTATGGGAAGTGTCTCAAGGAGCTTGGCATGCCGCGACACTTTGACCAAGTGACTGTGTTGCAGATCCCTGGTGGTTTTCAAAAGTGTCCGGCTCACTACCTTTTCCCGCGGCGTCTCCCTGGCCGTCTCGGTGACCCAGTGGCATCTGCCATGCCGATCCACCGGTCCAGCACCAGCCCCTGATAATTCGACATCCCGAAGTTGCCTCGTTCACTCGGAGTGTAACCTTTCCCATACGTGCATGATTCATCTAGCTGGGAATCGACGACAGCATCTCATCCCTAAACTGAAGTTCGTTCTCTTTCCGTCTTACTCATGAACGACAGGAACGTGACTCATGGATGCAAGTCAAGCTTAGCCAGGAACAACTGACCATGTCTCTCCTGTGAATTTCAAACGTCCAGCCAGCCTCAGTGTCTCTGGATCAACATAGACCTTAAGACCTATGTCCTTCTGCCCGAGATTGTACACCCTGAAAATGACATACATTGTGTCGCTATCGTCTGTAACAAGATTGTTTCTCATCTTTGGCATATTAGAAGCTTGTTTCGGGCTGACGCGAGCACTCAAGGTTGTTCTGTAGACTCACTCTTTGATACTGGGCTTTGCTCATGTAGAACGCTGTTTCGCAAGACATTGTTGTCGTCTTGACTTCTATGAAGTACTTGGGGCCACGAGGTCGCGAGAGCCACCGGGTCTCGAGGTAGCCTTGGCGAACGAGCAGGGACGTCAGCTGCTTACTGACATCTTCGTACACTATGTCGGAGGTCTCTCGACCGCTCCAAGGTTCCATCAACGCGTAGTCTGGATGCACTGTCACGTATCTGCGGATGTTACTTTGCCAATTGTCTCTGGAGAACTCAGGCAGTGGGGGTAAGGGCACATTTTGGTCCGATAGGTGAGAAAGCAACTCAAAGACCTGGTATGGGCTAGTTAGTCGTCTATTACAGCGATTATTCAGGGCGAAAACTTACATAGAGCTCTCCCGCTGCGCCAATCTTGCAGTCTCTTTCTATCTGGGTCGTCGAGCGCAATCCGAGTTCTGCGTCGTCTCTAGTGGGCTGAAGATCCGTGTACAGTTGACTAAGATCAAAGGCTCCGCATAATGGCAATACATTTGCCCTTGGTCTTTGGCCTGCGGCGATCACCTTGCTCAAAAGTGCAGTGTAGGGAGCTTGGCCACTGGCGTCGTTCCGAGAACCCCCAGATGAGGGAGTCCATGAACTTTGTGAGGGGGTGTTTGATGACCAGGCCGAACTCTGTGCAGACATCGAGCGATGGACTGTTGAGTTGACTACAGCACGTTGGTAGGTTGAGGAACTGGACGCAAAGGCCATGCGTATTTCCGCATCCCCCGCTTCGCTCCCACCCCGATCATTCGCGTTGTTGTCTGTTGTCGTATCTGCGACTGATACTGCTGTTGCTGAAGAAGCCGTGTCCAGAGCTACAACCTCGTCAACGTTCGCAACTTGGACTTCTGCTATGCCATTATCCTCAAGGGCTCGATCGAGCATCCCAACCGGTGCCAAGACAATGTTTTTGGTCGCATTCATGGCGCTGTTTGTGACATTTTGAGACACTTGCGTGACAGGGTGTCTCATCATACAGTCTAGAAGCTTGTCCGGCAAAAGGTTGGTGAACATATACTCCTGATGATCTTTGTCTCGTGGCACGTAAATCTTGAGACCAGATTGAGTCTCATCAATGTGCAGGCTTGACTTTTCTCCCTCGACCTCAAAAGAAGTTTCGCCTTGCACGAGACATAGATCTGAAGAGATTCCATCAGTTTCATAAATTCGTGCTGACCGTAGAACAGCGTAGAGGGAGTCCATGTCTCGACTGTTTTGCGAACGAGGGCTTTCGAAGTGTGCCGCAACTCTTTCTATGGGATCAGCATGCGTCCGGATGATCTGATAGTGCTTTCGAAAACGTACCTGAGAAGAGCATGGGCTCGGTTTCGAATCTGTCGCTGCGGATTCATTATCGGTGTTGCTGGTCCGCCATGGAACGAAGTAATCTCCTTGACGCAGCACGAAAGATATCTATCCTCCAAGTGCGTCCATTCAAGAAACGGACGCAGCCGAGCAACTTGTTCTAGTGTGAAGTCGAGAAAATTCACTTTGTTTCTGAATGAGAACCTCAGAGATTCACGGTCGATGATGCAAAATCCAGTTGTCGCGGTTCCAACCGTGACTCTGCCATTGGGGTACGCGATGGGGAAGACCTTAGTCTTCAATACGTCTCGCGAGCTTGGAGGCTTTTGCACTGTAGGAAGTAAGGAGTTGACGGCCCAAATCAAGTCCTTGATTTCAGAGGATGTTGCCGAAGCCCTGGTCGCCATGTTTTTCAGGTCGTCGATAGCCATCGAAAGATCCAGTGGTTTGACACCTAGAAATTCGACGAAGAAAACCTCCAGATCTTCGAACTCTTCGTTAAGAGAGACTCTTCCGCTCAATCTCGTTGCATTTGACCACACACACTCAGATGGTCTATGCCATGATAGCCCACTGTCTACTGGGAGATATATCAGGGCTTCGTCCTCGAAAATCGACCTAGAGTAGAAAGTTAGTCGCCATGCGGAGAGCAATCTCAACCAGTAAAGGGTTCATACTTTGACTGATCATCTTGGATCACTAAAGGATCACGACACAAAGCATTCAACGCTTTGTAGATCGTCCCAATTCGGTCTGTGTCGTCGCATTTTGAGGCCTTGAGCTCCCTCAACTCGTCGATAAAAATTGCCCATGTGCAATCCTCGATGCCGATCATGCTCCTGAACAGATTCAGATAGGTGGAGTTGTTGTTCGTGCCGTTTGTCCTGAACCAAGGTTGGTAAAGCCGCTCCAGAGCGAATTTAGTCCTCATGTCAAGAGGCGCCGTCCAGACACATTCGTCTGGCAGAGCCCATTTGTGAAGCTCATCCCGTGGAACGAAGATGCACCTCCTTGTTTGAAACGCATTCCTACATCCGTTAGAGTCTCGCTTGAATCGGATCCGCATGAACCGCACCTGATGATCTCTGCAGCAGCGACTCGATTGTCACTTTCCCGATACTGTATGTGGATGTGTTGGTACAATTCGAATAACCGGCTAATCCTTGTAGGGTTCATAGAATCTGCGTAAGCATCTATGAAACGATTAAGTATGACCAGAGCAAACTCCAGATCGTTAAGGGGTTGCCCCACAGAAAGCTTTGATAGCAGATTCTTCCATTTCGGCGGGATAGCCTCATTGACTTCCTGCCTTTCAAGCCATAGCCAGGGGAAAAACGCGTCCTCTCCGATGAAACGCGCCACGCGTTCTGTCAGTCTCTGGGTTGGGAAGTAAGTTTCTTTCAGAGGAATCTTACGCTTGCCGCCTCGACACAAAACTGTCAAAAACTGAAGGCAGCGAATTTCGCCCTCCTCAAGTTGCAAGGAAGGTGTGTGGTTAAACCATTGCACAACGCAAGCCATGAACTTGTCTGGTCTGCTCAATTGAATGTACAGCGATTCATATGACAGATGAACTCCCAACGTTAAGCTGGAGATGATCTGGATGTCAATGTGTGTCCTGACCCCAAGTCGTTCACTAAACCAGGCACGCCACGACCTCTTCTGGCTTTTTGGGGGTTTTGGTTCGTCTTCAAAATACTCCCCGTTGAGAAACGCAACATTGCAGCCGAGTGCGCCGTCTCCGGGGTTTGGGCCCGGGCTTGTCCGTTTGAAAACTTCCACAGCTCCGTGGGGGTCATCGTTCGCCAAGTACATAGTTTGCTGATCTGGCCTCTGACACTCACCGCGGTGGTTGAAAATAGCTATGGACTCGTATGAACCATTTCTCAAAGCTTGATTCTCAGTCATGTAGAGGAACTTGAGATGGTCCTTGGAGGTGTCAATGGTGAACTCTGGGCGTGGGCCTCTCTTATAACTTTGCAGTATTTGCCCGCGTACCAGTTGTATTTCAGCGGTAGTGACACCCAAGGATTTAAAAAGCAGTAGCCTCTGGTGCTCCGTCACTCTTCTTGAAACAACTCTCAACCCGACGTCAGTGGGGACGTTCAAGCCGTCGGCCTGAGCGAAATAGATTGACCCTGACGAAGTAGATGCCCACGTTCCATCCGCAAGAGGAATAAGGTCCAAATTGACAAGAATAGCAGTGATTTGATGCATCTTCTTGACGAAAGCTGCATTCAGAAACTTCGCTGCTCGTTCGTGCCAGCTCTCCGGAGTGTCTGGCGACTTCATTCTAGACGACTTCGTGTTCCTCAAATCCGCTCTCAGCCAGCCAATAACTCGCGAATGATCTACATCGCGCAGTCCGTAACCTCCAAGGAGGCGTAGTTCGGCTTGGCTGTATCGTCGTGAAATGACCTGTGCTGGATTGCCGTCGTCGAAAAGTGGGTTCCCGTGCTCGTCGGCGCAATCAGGCAACAAACGAAGGAGCTCATCCACTGTTCTCGGGGCGAGGCTCTTGTGATCATAGAGCACGGGCTTAGATCTCAAGAGCACGGCAATCTTCTTGACCAAGCCAAGCCAAAAGCCGTCCCAAGAGCTATTCCGATCTGGTAGGAACTGAACCCACTGATATCGCAGTGTCTCATGCGTTTGAAACTCGGTAGCGGCGGTGACAAACGCTTCACCAACAGCATGGAGTAGACCAATGTTACGGCGAGAATCCTTCAAAATGTCTTGTCGATTTGCATTGGTGACAAAATCGGCTTGAATCACAAAGTTGAACCCAGCCGGCCTCACTGGGAGGAAGGCAAAAACGTCTTGGGGTTCAACGATGGGCACCGATTTCTTCGAGAGCGGAAAGGCAACCACGACTTCCGAAGCAGAATACGCCCTGACTGCCTCTTCTGCCTCCGTGTAGGTTCTATTGTCGTTTTTTGCAAGGTTCGTCGCCTTAACGCGCGTGACGTGAAAGTGCTTGGTTTGTTTCCGCCGTCGTCCGTTGGTGGCATAGACACTTTCCAGCTCAACACGACCTGGTTGGGGTTGCGTGCGCGCATGTGAGACGGTCGTCGTCTGTCGTTCGTCATCATCGTAAAAGGAGACAGAGATTCTTCGAATGTTCTTCAAGAACAAGAGTACAGTCTCTTGGAGCTCGTCGAACTGCGCCCGGATCATCTCTCCTGTTTCGGCCACCCCATTGCTGGTTTCAGTGTTTAGGAGATGGAGAGTGATTACTGTCAACGGTGATTCCAACACTTCGTCAGTCTCTTCCCATACTGGAGTGATCATGCCCATCCCAGACTCTCCCTTCTGGTGTCTGAAACTGAATGAGAAGGCGTTTGACTGGATGTGTACTTTCCACGCAACCATAAAGACGGATTTAAAACCGATGCCCTTTTCGCCAATGTACCCCTGGGCCCCTGTTTTCGAGCTTTCTCTGACCGCGCAAATAGCTTTCATGTTTTCGTGGGTGAAACCATCCTCATTACATTCGATGATGATCTGATCGGGGAAAATGTGGAACGATACGAATGGAATGGAGCCTGATGCTGAAGCCTTATTATACTGATTGTCGTCGGCGTTCTGGAGGAGCTCAAATATGAACCGGGTCTTGCTTGAATACAGATTCTTGGCTAAACTATTGACTCTTGTTAGCTTAAGGTCAAAAGTGTGGAGTGAAATGTAGATACGTGATGATGCTGAGTCCGCTCTGCGCCGAAAGACTACGAATAGCATTTTCGATCTTGCGGCGTGCCTCCAGATTGGTGACGTGCCGCAGAGTCTCTTCCTCGAGATATCCGTACTTCGTTGCAATCTCCTGTACCAGCTCTTTGGCCAGTTGGCGGCTGTCTGAGCCTGCCATTATTAGGAAGTCTGATCGAGAAATTCGGGCGGAGCTGGCGACAATTCCTAACCAGTTGTGACACGAGAGAGCTTTTGAAATCGGAGACTAAGATTGGAAGAGCTTGAAATAGCGAGGCAGCAGCTGGGAACAAGTAACTAAATGGCAGGAAATTGAGCTTGCCGAAAAGACGAAGCCTCCCGGCGCTCAGTATGAGCACGAATAATGGAGTGATTAAACACCCTTGTATCCTACATCGCGTGCTGTGGTGCGAGTGGCCCATGTAACGCCAGATAGACGTTGTGATTCGCTTCTGAATAAAAGATCCTTACACCAACGACCAACACTTGCACCAACAACCAACAAACCCCTGATTTGGGTTTCAGCTTCCCATGCATCTCGACGGCGAGCGGTCCCAATCTAGCAGCTCCCATCCACAATGGGATAGACTCAAAAAGACCTGACTCGGGCATCTTGTGCAAGACCGCACATTCATTGACAGTACCTGGGCTGCGTTTTGTGCAAGCAAGAGAAATTGTCTCCGCACCGCACATTGGATTTTGGCGATGGACTTCAGAAAGCAGCCGCAACCTCTGGTAGGATCTCCCTAGTCCAGTAGCATAGATAGTGCAAGGCTTGATGTGATTTGATGAATGGAGTGGTATCTCAGAATGTGGAGCGTCTCAGTCGCGCCCAGGCGACGGACAGTGCCGTACTGGCATACACATTTGATCTTGTCAGCTTCGACTGTCACGACAGCCTCTCGTCTCTCGATGCAGACCTCTCTTATGTGTCCTTTCCGATTCATGCTTCCTTGACTAGCATCATCAACACTGACACAACACACATCCATTCCTACTACAATATCCTGACACAGTTTGTAAAGATATAAAGCCATCCTCTCAATAAATCCCAATGGAAACACTACGCTACCCATTGGCCTACCTAAAGTACCTTTCCATCGTGGACGCAAAAAAGGGCAACGGCCAAGACAATGAGGTTAGCTCGACGCATTTCTCAAAACATATCCGTCCTGGTTCGGTGTCTTTTCCGGCCAAGTCACAAAG
The DNA here is from genome assembly GCA_009800995.1 of Colletotrichum sp. COLG31. Taxonomy (NCBI): domain Eukaryota; kingdom Fungi; phylum Ascomycota; class Sordariomycetes; order Glomerellales; family Glomerellaceae; genus Colletotrichum; species Colletotrichum sp. COLG31. The sequence goes on from VNWS01000092.1 coordinate 13,750, forward strand.
TACTAGGCAACTCCACTTAACCGGACGATAACCTTAAACCTCCCTCATCGTCCGTCGTTCGTTTCCCTCTGTTATCCGTCTTGTTCTCTCAAACTCAAACGACCTTGCCATCCAAACTCAACTAAACCTGAAAAAGCTCGTATTTGCCTAATGATTCATGGTCAGGTTCTGTTCAGGGTAACCAAACTGGCGGCTCCATTTATTAGAAACAAGTAGCACATGCTCTGATTGCTGTGACATCGTCTTCTCCTCTCCTCCGTCAAGACCTCTTATATATCCCCAACTCGCCGCCCAAAACAAAGCATCAGCAATACCGACATAACACATTCTACCGCCCATCATCCTGACACAGCTTGCATTACTACAAGAGCCATCCTCCCGATAAATCCTAAGGCCAATCAGCAATTAGTGTCCGCATATAGAGTGTCCACATCGGCCTACCTACCTTTCCATCGCGCAGGCCATGTACAACAACGCAACCCTCACCAACCATACAACCACCTAACTCCCCTCCCGCACTTCACCGCCTCCAAAAGCTCGTCAGTTTTCTCCTCTACGCGCCGTCAATTCACACCCCAACACATTCCCTCCAAGACCCCGTTTCCTCTCATTATATCTCCTTGAATCCGCGTTCTGAACAACACCTAGCATGGGCTGCAGGCACGAAGACTTTTGATAAACACTGGGAAAGTGCTATCACTGCGACAGATACAATTGCTGCAGAGAAACATTCCACCCAAACGCCTCCGTCTTATATACCGCATCTTCACTCTAAACCACTCATCGTTCCTCCACCATTCTATCCACCTTCACGAAGGACCCCCTTCCCGTCTTCTGTTCAGACATAACCAATATTCTAAACCACTCAAGCACTCACCCAAGAATCGTTCTCATCATCCCCAAGACCACAAGGCAAAATCTCACCCCTCTCATGTCACATTCACACATAACCTCACGCAAACTTGACTCTCACTCTCACCCCAAATAAATTGCAAGAAACGTCCATTGACATTCTAGCTAAACCCGAGTCCCCAAGTCCTCGGGCCCTCTCATAACGAAGTAGGCAATATATCTCTGCCTTATGCCCTGTATAAACCTTCCCTCCTCTTCCATTTCTACCCTCATCCCTGTATCCCCTTACAGCTCTCGAAACTTCCCCAAGAATGAGTGTGGTATCTTTCCTTCCAAAGTCAACTCCAAAGCGAATGACGGTGACCAAAAAAAACACACATATGTAGATAAAAAAGTTCGATATCTTTAGTTTCGTTAATTGAGGCTAGATAGACAGCCCGTTTCATAAGATAGGATAAACGCAAGAAATAGCAGCTCATAAGAGAAAAATAATCGCCTTCCCAATGCATGCATGTATGTGTGATGTGATGTGTGATGTGATGGATGTGTGTGTATCGTCAGACTCCAGCGTACAACAACCTCTGTGAGAAACCCAGGACTATCCCAAAACAAAGTCCCCGTTGCATAAAGACCGGGCTGGGCGGTCGTCGGCGGTTTCGTCGCGGTCACGGTCACGGGTGTGAGACCCTCGGTGAGAGAGAGCCCTGGGCTGCCCCGCGGGCATAAAGCCACACATGACAACCCGACACGGCCACTCGACTCCGCTCCCCGCAGACCACGTCGTGACACAACCTCCACCAGGCAACCGCCCGCCTGCCCAAAGCACGTCTCGCTCCAATAAATGCCAATCAACGACCGATGTATCCATGCGGCCTTTCATATTCCCTCGGATGCCATCCCCCCTCCCAAGCGCCATGATATTTGGGCCTTTCTTTCAACAGCCCTCCCGAAAGTTGTTATCAGAAAAAATAAGACATGTCGGTAACTCGTTACTGTATGTGTTTAGAATCTTTGTTTGTCGTCCCCTCATACCAGCACGGAACCAGAGAAAAAGAACCCAGATTGGAAAACGGACAAAGAAATGGACCGAATGTGGTGCAAAAAGTGAACCGCGTCGCGGGACACGCGGGAGTGGGCTGATCTGGACGCATTCCTGCGCGATCGGCTCTCCTCGCGGAGACGGCGGCGTGTGGGAGAGACGGTGGCAACCCTGCCGGCTGCTGTCCCTACTAGGCGTAACCAGTTGCGTACTCGTAGTGGGGGTCACGGGCTCTGCGGGGGATGTCGCTGTAATTGACGTCTGCCATGCTGTAGGCAGCAGAGGTCTTGACGCTGTCGCCAAAGCCCGAGTAGCCACTCGTTCCCCGGTCCACTGACGGGCGCTCGACGTAGTAGGCCCTACGAGGCGGAGACTGGTCGCGGTAGTAGTGCGACGACTTCGACTCGACCGGGACAGCACGGCCGGCGTTGACCGTGTAGCGGGTTGAGCGGCCGGCGTTGTAGTCGATGGGGACGGGCTCGTCGACGATCTTGCGGTGACTCCTGCGGGAGTGTCGCGGTTCGTCCTCGGATTCTGAGTCTTCGCTGACGGTCTGCGACTGCATCCTGGAGCGGTGGCGGCCGCGCGAATCGTCGACGCCGGGGTGGAAAGTCTGAGCCCTTTGGAGGCCGGGAATCGGGCGGCTGTAGGTGGTGTCGAAGGTGGTAGCCCTGGTGACCTTGGGCGGCGAGCCACCGGCCATGGGGGATGAGTGTGCGGAAGCATATTGGGGCATGCGGGCCGTCGGGGAAGCTTCCACGATGTTGTAAGCCGGCTCCTTGGCGGGCGACTTCTTATGGCTCGACTTGTCCCGCTTCGAATCGGATGAGCGTCTCGTCTTTGAGCGGCGGGCGTCGTCCTCGGCAGGCATGGGAGGCACCGGGGGGGCCGCGAAGGGCGTCACAGCGGGCGGCGTGGGAGCTGCGACCGGGGGAGCGAAGCGGCTGCTCTCGTGGTATGTCGCGGCACGAGCCAGCCCCGGTCCGCGGCGAGACTTGTCCATGTAGGCTGCAGCAAAGAGGATGTTGTCGTCCATCTTTGTGGCCGAGGCATCGGTCGGGAGGGCAGGAGTTGGCGGCGGGGCCTCCTCACGCACGACTTCTCGCGGGATGGAGCGGGATCGCACCTTCTCCTCCTCCCTCTTCTTGCTGCTGCTCGACTTCTTCTCCTTGAAGTAGGTTTCGCCCTCACCGAAATCTTCAATGTAAGCACCCACGTTCCTGTGTTTCTTCGACGCGGCCTCGGCCTTGCGGGCCTTTTCACGCTCCTTGTCGGCCTTTTCCTGAGCCTTTTCTTGAGCCTTGCGCTGGCGGCGAAGAAGCTCCCTCTCCTCAGCGGCCTTCTCTGCGGCTCTTTCTGCCTGTTTCCTGGCAGCCCTCTCCCTCTCTTTGCGTTCTTGGCGTTCCTTCTCTGCGTCTCGTATCCTCCTCTCCTCCTCCTTCCTCCGTCTACGTTCGCGATCCGCAGCGCTCTCCTCTTCCTGGCGAGACGGCTTTTCGTACGTCTTCTCGTAGACCTTTCCGTAGTCCTTCTCGTAACTCGCAGCCCGACGAGCCGCACGGGGCTCCTCGAAAATGGGACTTGAGCGGTGGATCTCCTCGTCCCACGATCGTGAAGGGTACTGCGAGTACATCTTGTTGGGCGACCGGTACGTCGACGAGGTTGTCGTCTTGAAGGTGTCTGCTCGAGGCTCGGCGGTGCGGATGTTGACGTCGTAGGTCCTCGCGGAGGCGGCACGCGGCGCGGAGGTGTTGGCGCCCTTGGCGGCGGCCATCTCCTTGCGGAGCTCGGCGAGCTTGACGTTGTCGTCGTACTTGAGGCGCTCGTTCTCGTCGCTCAGCAGCTCGTAGGCCTGCTGGACCTTCTGGAACTCATCCTGCTTGATTGCCTTGAGGGCCGGGTCCTGGACCTTGTCGGGGTGGCACTTGAGGACCAGCTTGCGGTGGGCGGATCGGATCTCGGGGAGCTGCGCATCCTTGGAGACGCCTAAAATCTTGTACGGATCAGGGGGCAGGGAGGAAGACATATTGGGCAGGGCGTCTGTTGGTGGCGTGGTGTTTGGGTGGCTCGTGAATCCAGCTCGACGGCGTCCAAAGGAGGCGGAGGTCGGTTCTTCAGGAAGGGTGCGATGACGTTAAGACTGCGAGATGTCGCTCGCAGTGTTGGGTGTCTGGGCGCACGACGAGGCTATTGTTGCATTGAGGCGGTGGTGATTAGGGAGTCGAGGCTGGGCGGGTTTGCGGGTTGCAGGATGCAGGTTGCTGGTGGATGGATTGGAATTTGGGGGCGGCGGTGCCCGGCGTCAGGATGGCGATCCGGCGAGTGGGAAGGAATTCGAGGGATGGAATGTGGAGGGAGTGGAAGTGTTTAAGGGCCCTGGGGTAGCAACAAGGCAAAGGTAGTAAGGTGGTAGGTAGTATGTATGCTGAAGTGAAGGCGCGCGCAAAGAGAGAGGAAAGGTATGGAAATGTACTGTCGGGTAAGGCAAAGGCGAGGTGATGAAGTAAGACGGGTTGTTGAAGCAAGGTAAGGTGAGGTCGGTTTGTGGTAAGGCGATGGAGTGTAGATCAGAAGAGAGGCAAGAACGGGCGGCGGGATGGCAAAGAAGAGAAGAAGCGAGCTGGCAGGTCGGCTACGCAGGGTATTCGTATGAGGTAGTGACGGATACTGGTGGTGGTGGTGGTGGTGCTGGTACCGGCGAAGGTACAAGCAAGCAAGCTGGCTGGCTGTAGGGCGACGACGATCGTGGGTCGTGGCTCAGTCTCTTTCGAGCGCTGTGGTGCGGTTCCGCGGTTTCCCCTCGACAACGACGAACGAGCAGCCAGAGAGGAGCGAAGGGGTGGAGTTGTTGTTGCTGTTGTTGGTGGGTTGATTGATGTGTTGCTTGGATGTTCGCGAGAAAGCGACGGGGAGAAGAACCAAGAACCAAGGAGAGGGGACCGAGAGAGCCAGGACCGGAGTGAATGACCACTGGGGACCGATGCGGTTCGACTAATGATGATTGAGCGAGTGGGAAGCGAGTGTTGCAGATGCAGCAGTGAGTTGATTGATTCCTTTTGGTACGGATGCTGCTGGGGAAGAGATCGAGAGACACGGAGACAGGCCCAGAGACACCAAAGAGCGTCCAGTCAGCCAACTGAGAGTGAGAGGTGATCGGTCAGTGGAGCGCGAACAACAAGCGGCGTGGAGCCCGGGGGGGGCGTTGTTGGTGGGTCGTTCGTCGTCGTGGGCCGTGGGCCGTGGACCTGGTCAGGGCCGTGGGTGACCACACACTCACGCTGGACTAGCAGCACTCACACTGCGATTGGCACTGGCGCGGGCGGCGTGGGTGATGGCTGCGGCCTGGCTTGGCAGGTGTCCGAGTTGTGCGGTACGTATCTTCGTCTCCAGTACGTACTGCTCGTGACGGAAGTACTTCGGGTACGTATCTCTTTCCCTCGCCCTCAATTCCGTCCTTGAAATCCTCACCAGAGGAAAAGAGTGTGGTCGGTGCTGGGGGGAGGCTGGGCCAGGCCTGCTCTTTTTTCTCTCGGTACGTACCGCCTGGCAGCGGGCACCAAAGACGTCACGGGCTGCTCGGAGGGAAGGCGGTGGGGTCTCCTCCCCGGGTCTGGAGTGCTTCTGGTTGGACGAAGCAGGGTCTGCAGCGGATCCGTGTCCAGTCAGAGTCCAAGACGGACGTCTAGCGCGGGAACACTGAGGGCTTCCGTTTCAACGGAACGGATGATGGGCAGTCGGTGGAACGCCTGTCTCTCGCCCTCCTTCTCAGTAGCCTGTGTCCGTATACGTACCTTACCTCCGTTAGCATCTTCACTTCTACACGTTTGCTGCCCAAGTTGAGGCGAACCATCAACTAACCTCCAGCACTAACTTTTTGCCCTACCTCAACACTATGGGAGGCGACTGATTGATATCTCGCTGCCAGTCCTTCCTGTTCAGGAGGTGTGGTCAACCCTCTGGGGCTGCTCTCCAGGGCTGTCGCGGCGAAACAAACGCTGATGGGCGTTGATGGGCACTGCGAGGCGGTACAAACGGGAGTGATGAGGGGCTTGTAACTTGGTGAGACGGTCGTGGCCTTGGCTGATGATGACGGGGGGCCCAGATAGGGATCCCCAAGTCTTGATGTCGACTCGTTCAGAGAGGGGGCTGGAGGGGCTGATGGCCGTGATGCGATGGCGAGCGGGTAGCCTTAGCCTTAGCTTCAGCCTAGCCTGTACTTGACCTACTCTAGAAACCACCTCGAATGGGGACTGTACTCGCGGCACTGCGTCTGTAGTCTGTGGAGTTTGTGTACCTCTGGTTTTGGGGATGGATTGCTTGGCCTGTCGTTGGAAGCCGTCCGTCGGTGCTACTATGACCACAGGCAGTCTAGTGGTGAGAAACCTCAGACATCATCTGGACTTTTTGTCCTTCGATTGTGACATGACAGCGCCTCCGGTCTGTTCTGTTCGATGTCCCTGCTATTCTTATCAATGGCAGTGTTCTTGCGCCGTCGCACACACATCGATCTCGTCCTCCTGCGCGGTCTCCGTCCCGCGCGCTGGCGTCAACGGCGCTCGTCTGTGCCCTTCTCTCCGCTTCCACCGCCTCGGACATGTCCTCTCGTCTGCGCTGCTCTGCCCGTACCGACCCATGCCGGGAGGTACATACATCCGCCCATCGCCCAAAGGAGCGCGGTACAGCAGGGTGCTGTGCGGCCTGTGGCTTGCTGCAGCCGGGGGCGGATGGATTTGACCCAGACGGCGAATGGCTTGATGACTGAACCTTGGCGGAGCTGAGGTAAGATGCGCAAAGCAAGCCAACTGCAAGCCCGCGAGAGCCCCGACTGACGTATGCGAGACCCCTGAGACCTGGGGTCTCTCTGGGTCACTTGCGTCCTTTTGGATCCCTTTTTTTCTGGGGGCCTCTCGTGCCTTCAGTTTCACTGACAAAACCCGGCGTTGTCGGGGAGATTGTTGGTCAAGTATCCGTGTGATCCTCTTGCTTGGGAAAAGGCGGCGTGGGAGACGCTTCTGGCGATGAGCGACAGGGACGGCACATGGGCTTCTCTGCCCGGCTGCCGTAGTTCCCCATCCATCCCTCGCGGCGGTCGCGGATACGGTGAAGGGGGTGCTTGCGACGACGTCCGGGCGACGAAGGTACCTCTCCTTGCCTTTCCGGTACGAGGTGTACAACTTTGTGTCCGCCGGGGCATGACCGGGATGTGTTCAGGTCCCCCGGAGCAGCTGTATCGGGGCCAAAGAGTCACGGCGAGAACGACGACGACGCTGGCGACGACTGTGAAGCTGCGCCTCGGGGAGAGTTGAGTCCTATGGGGCGAGTATGATGCCGAATGAATCAACATGGATCAATCTCTGCTTCCACTTGCATTTTTCTCCGCCGGATCCAACGGGGATTCGGCCACTTCGCGAGGCATGACAAAAAGCGACCGATTTTTTTATTTTTTTTTTGGCAATTTTTTCTTTCTTCCAGGGGCGAATAACGGCCTTCGTTGGTTCCAATGGAGCCCAAATGCAAGCAATGCTGTGGTTCTGGAAGGATATGGGTGTGTGGTTGTGTGGTTGTACCCGCGAGAAGCTGCGCTGCAAATCGAGGCAATGGCCAATGAACCCAGAGCAAACAGTTGCATTGGAGGGAGGACCTGAATGTGGCCAGGAGCAATTGGTGGCCGGTAGTGGCTTGAAGCCGAGGTCCTGGATACTTTGCCTCGTGAGGGGTAATGGGGCAACCGCCACGTACCGTCTACAAGGATGCCGCGGGAAGGGCTGGCTCACCTCCATCAAGTACCTGTTGTCACTGTACTTCCTTCCTGTTCATCCTTTTTCTTCAGTGGCAACAGCGCGGCAGCGCCAGCAACACAGGTGCCACCGTTCTGAAGGAAGCAGGCTCTGGTCTCGCCGAAACGTCTTTTTTTTGCTGTGCAGCCCGTGTTTTCAAGCAACAACTTGGGACGAAACGCTCCGTTTCCCGAGCATACCTAGCACAACATGACAGGACTCACACAACTCACAATAGGGTGTTGAACATGCAGTAGCCACGCTCTTCCATCCGAGTTTAACGTGACCAGACACCTTCTTAGCAAGCGTTAGCCGGTTGCTTAGTTGCTGCCGTCTGTGTACGGCGGTACCATGACTATGCATAGCGCTTGCTGGAAGGTGTCAACGAACCAGCGGCGGTGTTCCTTTCGGCGAGGGCGACGATCAGGTCGGAGGCATTCGGGACGCAAATTTGGTTGAATCAGCAAATGTCTGACCCTCCTCCGTGCTGTCTCTGGGCTGGTGATATTTCTGGCTAACCATGCCGCTGTCACCGCCGACAGAACGTTGTCGCTACCCCCGAAGAAGCATGGAAGCCATATTTGGCAGCACGGGAAACATGATTTCAAACGCATCCATCAGCCGTTGCTGAGGTAATGCCCAGACGGGCCCTGCTCCCAGTCTTCGGACATCACTTGCGTTTATTCGTAGGTATTCGAATAATCCATACCCTGAGGTGCTGATGACACACGCAGCCAACACAGCCCGGGCTCTGTCTGCAGTCCCTGCCTGACAACTGCAAGAGCAAGGCAAGCCCGGGGACATCTGGCGGTGAACGAACACCTTGTTTGACAACCGTTTACGATTAAAGCGGGCCGGGCGGGCACTGGAGCCCCGTCCTCCGTCGCCGTGACTCCCGCTCCTTCAGTGCTCCTGCTGCTGCCAGAGAAAGGTACATGAGTACGTCCAAAGATACGTACTCTTCTCGCTTAGGTAAGGCTCGGGAGATGTCCATGCCTTACGAGGACATTCCCGGTTCGGCAGGAGTGCCAGAGTTTACGGTGGCAGCTGTCTGAAATGTTACCGTCTGACCCAGACCACCAAAGCACCGCCTACCGTCTGTCAGTCTCGCTAACCCAAGGAAGCAGCAGTCCAGACATTCTCAGTAAGTAAGTGACAACCCAACCATCAGTCATGTCGACCCAACCCAGCCCATTTTCGACGGCACAAATGACGATGGTCATTTGGCGTTCGGTGCCCAACTCATCGTCACCTTTTTCTGAAAGACCAAATTAATGAAATAACCCACGGCGAAGCCCGACGACGTCGTCGTCGATGGCTACCGGCATCGAAGATGGCCACCAAGCCCGTGTTTGTGGCCGGCCTGGACTCCCAAATGATATCAGTCTCTGCTGCCACCAGCCAAAGAAACGTCGCCAGCAAAGTCATGGGTGCGCGATCCCGGGTCGATATGCCATACGAGGCTAGCCGTAGCTGGCCTTCAGCAGCTGCCGTTGCCTATTATTTGTCCTTTCCCGCCGGGAACGCGCAAGATGCCATGCCACACTACCTATTGCAGCACTTCGGATGAGAACACTGGCCGTTCGACACATGGCCCTCCATTGTCCAGCCTGTTCTGGCCTGGCCGGCCCTCCGTCACCTTACCTTCTCCGGACTAACCAAGGACAACATCCCACTCCTCGTTGGATTGCAGCGCCCAGAAGGGGCAGAGGAACCGCAAACCTGTCTGCCCATCGCATTGTCTGTCTTGCTCCAGTCGCTCCCATCGCTCCAGAACAACGTCACTGTCGCAGACTGAATAACTAACTGGCTGCCACGAGCGTCATCGGCTAGAGCCCTACGAAGGATTGCTCTCTTGAATCTCCTTCACACCCTTTTGCTCGGCCTTGTCTCAAAGAACTGCCTCGGAGAGGTTCATCACAGGCTTCCATGCGCTTCTCGAGCCTTGCATCTTGTCAAGCTTGGTTCGCATCCACCACTCGTGTTGCCTCTACCATGCATCCCAAGGGGGGATAATGAGCGCGCATCTACCTTACTCGCAAGCGGCCGATGCATCTCGCTAGTGACCAATGGAGGCCGCCTGCTTTCGACACCGACTGTGGAGTCTGGCTCCTGTCGCTCGAATTCGCCCGTTATCCGTCGCCGGCATGCCTGCGAGAGCTCCGAATTCGCCCTCCGCCGTCCAATGTCTACGGCGGCCGGCAATGGAGGCAGCAACAGATGGGTTTTTCAGGGTCGTAGTCGACCAGTGACGGCGGCCACGGCAGAGTGCGTGCATGACACCATTCAGAATCCCAGACGGGCTTCCTGCATCCCCCATCACACAATATCACAAACCGTCCGACTTTCAGGGCCATTCGACTCTCGGGACATGTGCCTCAGCATGCCATCCCACTCTCCCATACTCGTGATGGGATCGCCCGTCACCACACAAGGTCGCGTGTCAGCGGCCACACGAAGATCGGAAGCAGGTACGAACTCTCATCATCACAGCCCCCAAACTCAAGCGCCCACCAGAGATTTGTGTGGACGGGGCTTCAACATGTGCAAAAAGCCGGCACCCATCTCGCCGTCTCCTCCACGTGAAATATCTCACGCCGCTGTGTGGGATGGGAGGTCTGCATCCTGCTGCCATTGGGCCAGGAGACCCCGCCTTTCAGGACCAGAACACAAGACTGCCTCCCGCGCCAACAAATCAGACGAAACATGGCACGCCGTGACGACCAGTCAGAGAGGCTCAGCTGCAGCTAGCTCCCAGCGAATGGAGACCTAGACCACGGGAGATTTTCTCAGCGGCTGCCGCATTGAAAGATACAGTGCTCGAATCATGTCGACCCGAGATATCCTGGCGTGAGGCAAGCTTAACAGATAGTAGCTCTCGGCCACGAAGCTTCTTCCAGGGCATATCAGCTCGGAGCTATCACCAAGTACATGGGCAAGCTACAAGTTACCCCTCAGCAGCACCTCTCGACGCCGTCGCCGCCGTTTCTGACTGGCGCTTGGCTGCCAACGGGGTTTCACGTTTTAGCGGTCAGCGGCGTCTGGGCCAATGGTTCGAGGGCGACCTAATCGTCCCGTCTCGTCTTGTCTCGTGCGCCCAGCGGGGTCAGGTCCGTTTTCTCCACTGCGGATGATCAGCTGGCTGGCGCCGCAATCGCGCGGGTTTAACAGCTGCTGTTAAGGCATCGCCCTGCGAGGCCTCAGCAAGGCCATCCCACGCTGTCTCCTGCCCACCTTTGCTTTAGCACCGCCGGTATCTCAGCTATCGGTCGATCATGGACTTTTCGTCCGTACTTGGTAGGGGTTGCAGCTCGATCGGATTGGTGCGGGGGGTGTCGATCGGCCGTCTGAGATGCAGCAGGCTGCTCGCTTGTCACAGGTCAGTCGCTCACCCGCCTGTTCAGTGTGAGCAGTAAGACGGGCTGTGAGTGAACGGCGTGAGTGAGAGTGAGAACTGAGCAGCCAACGAGTGTGAAGCCATGGACGTCGAGAGGTGACTTGGCTGCACCACGGCTTCAGAGGTGATCCCTTCTTCAGAAGTGCCGACGCAGAATTCACCAGGGAAAACCCTCTTTCCTCCCGTGCAAATCATCAGAGAAAACCACTCAAAGTTGGCACCTCAAGACCAGGTCTTCCCAGCACACGTTCACATTCACGGCGGAAACGGCGGTCGATGGCCTATCACTGACAAGATTCGGCAAGGTATGCAGGTCAGTTGGATGGGAATTTTTTCCGTTTCTTACCACAGAGCGGGGACTCCGCCAACTGCCGTCGTCGCCAATCGAAGCCGCCGTTTCCCGCCCGGTCCAGAGCGAGTGTTCGTGAGGGGGGGAGCATGGATGCCATCCCATCTTTTCCGCCCAGAATCCAGGAACTCTGTGTGAAGCCGCTGCATCTTGGAAGCCAGCGCTGACGATCTCTCCAAGGAAAGAGCTTCCAGAAGAGCACAGAGGCATTTTATGTATGGGGCTTTCTGGGAGTGCCATTCTTGCTAGTGCCAGACTTTGCGATGTGTAGCGGTCGTTTCCTGGCTAGGACATCGCTGCCAGGTCCATGGCGGTGAACGTTCCTGACAAGCTTGGACGGAGGGGCTTTGGTAGAGCTTCGCTCAAGCTTCCATCCATGCGACTTCATGCGTTGTTCAATTGAGATTTTTTTCGCAGTTGCCTCATGATGAGCCATGGTCTTTTTCACAGGTCGCATCTCGATGGACTGATATCCTCGTGAGCAGACAGTCAGGCAGGGTCTCAGGTTCGCATTGAGAGCACACACACACGCACACACGACCCCGCGATTCCGATCACATCACACTGGGCACCATGATCCCACTGCCCGCCGTCCTGGGCTCATCCACTCACACACGCACTCACTCGCAGAGACCCAGCACCCCTCCTCAGAGACACTCCGGGCCCCGCAGATGAGCTCATTGGCCGCGCAGCAAGCGCCGGCTGCAACCAACCCGTTTTGGGGGAGGGGGGGGGCAGTGGTGCCTCTTCGCTTTTGGCGCCGCAGCCCGAACGGAAGGGCTGATGTCTGGGAATGTGTGCTATGTGAATGTGCAGTTCTTGCCTTATACAGCCGCAGAGCCTGCTTGATGCATACGCCGTACAGGACGTTGGCAGCAGTTCGAGTAGGCGGGAGGGCCATTGAGGGGCGGAGGGGGGTTTAGGCATGGACCAACCGGCTCGGGGCCGCGGGTATGTTGTGTATGCTTGGTATGTAGGTGCTATGTGCTTACGGGATATCTGTTCGAGTAAGCACACCCGAGAGGTTGATTATCCCCTTCGTGAGTGCTTTTTTGGCCTATTAGAGATGGCTGTGGGAGTGTGCCTGGGGAATCTGGCACTTTTTGTCAGAGAGGGAGGGAAGATGTATCGTGGAGGGGGCGCCGTGGTTCTTTCTGGGGGTGTTGGTTGGGCTGGTCGGTTTGTATGCGGCCTGAGGCTTTTGGAGAGGTAAGTTGTGAGAATTGATATAATTGTTTGTTGTTCCCTCACGGCCGTTGAAAGGGTCCTCGTTGTGATTGATTGTGAGGGTTCAATGGATGTGGCCGTGTTCGCGGCCTAGGTTATGATATACAGTAAGGGAGGGAGGGGGCATCCGCGGAGTACAGGATCGAAGATGCGGGTTTGGGGCGTAGCGGGCAGTCCAAGTCGGGTCAGATCAGGCCAGGCCAGGCACGGGTGGTTTGGATGCCTGATGGGATGGATGGTGGTGATGGCGGATGCGGGCTGGATTGGTTGGAATTCTGTGTGTTTTTGGATTGGTTCGGGGGGATGGGGTGAGATTTGGTTGGATGGAACGTTGTAGGAGGAGAAAAAGATGGACTGGTAGGTGAGTTTGGGCGGTGGGAGAGGCTCTGTTTCTCTTTGTCTGTCTGCGGCTGAGGAGAGGGTTTGGGGATGGGGGAGGGAGAGGAAGCTTACATCAGATGGAGGTGTGAGGTAAGCATGAGGGCCCCTTCGGAGGCGCCGTTGCAGGTCGTGGGGGAGGTTCTTAGATGGGCATGATGGTACGTGATTAGATGCTGTTTGTGGCCGTATCTCGTGGGGGTGTTTGAGGTTCCGGCTGGGGAGAGTGCTGGAGTTGGTGAGGACGGTGGAAGTTGATACACGCTGTTGCCTTATGGGTCTAGAGGCTCATTGGCATCTGCGGTTGTTTCTCCATGTCTTGGAGTTGTGAAGTCTTGGACGGCTGCCTACCGTCAAAGACATGCTGTGTCTCGAATAGGCAGGAGAACAGGAAGGTTGAGTAGGGTGGCATAGGTTGAGGCTCATTAACAACATCTGTGGTTGTCCCTCCTTGTCTTGGAGTTGTGAAATCTCGCATGACTGCCTGCGGTCGGGAGCCATGTCGTCCCTCGAATAGGCAGGAGAGGGAGGTTGTGTAGGGTGGTATGGGTTGAGGCTCGGTGCAGATCATTGAGGCGCGACGAGGCTGCGGACGAGGGTGGTTTGCCTCGTTGCCTTTTCTCGGGGGTTGCAGTTTCGTTGGTTTCGGTGAGTGGGTTTCTGCGCGGTTGCACGGGCGGATTTTGGGGTTGTGATTGTGATTGAGGTTGGAAATGCTGAGCAGTTGATATTGGAAGTTTGCAAGGGATGTCTTTG
>VNWS01000093.1:0-27420 GCA_009800995.1 Colletotrichum sp. COLG31
ATGTCGACATATGTCGACATGCTATCCTCGGAAGTTGCTTTGCTCTGTCTCAGCGCCGCTGGCAGGGAGCCTCACTACTTCGGGCCATCCTCCGCGGTCTCTTTCTCGCGAATTGTGAGCGCGACGATGGGTCTTGCCAGTAGAGGGGGTAGTTCGCAACATAGCCATGCGGGCCGAGCGAAAGGGCCTGGCTCTGAGGTGCCTCGCGAAGTTCCTTTGCGGCTGCCGTCGCCCACCTTGAGAGCCAATCTTTCTCAGGCTTACTTCAACAATATTCATCCTCAATACCCCTTTCTTCACAAGCCAACGTTCCAAATCTGGGAAGAGAGTTGTTTGAAAGCGAGCCTTGAAGGTGATCTCAGTAGCGTCAGCGGAGTTTCTTTGTTTTTCGTATTGATGGTGAGCTCTTCGGCAACACGTCGATTTCTCGTATGCTTACATCAACACTAGGTTTATGCGATTGGTTCTCTTGTACTCGGCCAGAGTCATTACGATGCTGCCGAAGCTTACTATTCGATGGCACTAGACCACATTGCGGCTGTTTTAGATCTCGATAGCCTAGAGTCAATACAGGCTATCCTGTCTTGTGCGGTTTACTCCATTAGGTCGCCAGTTGGCGTCAGCCTATGGTTCGTGGATGGACAGATTCCCGAACTTTTGCATGAAGCTGACTTGGCTGTTATTACTATAGGAAGGTTTCTGGTATGGCTATACGTCATTGCATCGAGCTTGGGTATCACCGAAGTGCAGAGAAATATCACAGAAATACGGACGCTCTCACGAAGGAAATGTCGAAGAGGTGCTTCTGGGTGGCCTATGATATCGACAGAGTTGTGGCTTTCACCCTTGGTCGGCCAGTTGGTATTCCTGATGACTCTATTGATGTTGAGGTAAGCCATAGACACACCACCAGCTCCATTGTACATCACAAGAGGTGTCTAACAAAATACTGCTCCAGCTTCCACTTGACATGGACGACGAAAACATTACATCGGGAGGTCTAATGGCCAATCCCCGCACAAACCCGACCGGTCCGCCAACACTCATGACGGGCTTCGTTCATGCCATTAAGCTTCGACGATTGTGGACAAAGATTAGCGACAATCTGTATCCTCCGTCGATACGGCGCTGCGGAAATCACTGTGGACAGAGGGCAACCGTTGAAAGCCTTCGCCAAGAGTTAGATGAATGGCGCGTCAACACACCCGACCAGCTAGACTACTCCGTGTCTCATCCGCTATCTGTCTTCACGTCAAGATCATGGTTTCAGCTTGCCTATGATCACTCCATCCTCCTCCTGTATCGACACTACATGATGGCGCTGCCGGGTAGTCACACCCCTGCTAACTGCAATGACTCCACGAATGTTAATGATGTCGAAGCAACTGAGAGGGCCTTAGAAGAGTGTGCGGTTCGCGCGCGAGAGATGTGTCTTCTCTATCGTCGGGTATACCAGAGTTCTTCCGTTCAGTTCACCTGGGGAAGCCTTCATATTCTGTTCCTCGGTGGACTGACATATCTCTACTGCCTCTGGAGGTCGAAGCGCGTCCGGGACTCCATTCGACAGGCCGATGTCGTGACGACTTGCATGGCGTGTACGACTGTTCTTATCATCATTGCCGAACGGTGGAATCTGGCGACGTCGTACCGCGATATCTTCGAGACTTTGTCTCAACGAACAATCACCATGGTCTGCAACGACGGAAATAAGCCCGGCCCCACGTCACTACCAGCGATCGGCCCCGGGCCAAGCATGGAAAGTCACCTTCCAATGAGTGGCACCAGTCCCTCTGGCATGCAAGATTGGATCAATGAATTAGATCCTATGGCTATACCTCAAGAGTCGGAGTGGTTGGTACAACAACTAAATCTACTACAGGGGGTGAGAGAGTTCTAAGCAAAGGATTTGAATAAGTCATCCGAGTGATCGCCGCACAATATCACTATGTCTTCTAGACCCGCTGACCTTCAACATGTTCCTGCTCCACCTGTTCCTTTCCTTCCACGTGGACTGTTCCCCATCATTGGCCTGTGTCTCAAGAGTGATGCTGACTTCGATCTGCATGATCTCATGACTGATGTACTCGTGGTCTCCAGGCAGATTTCGAACCCAAGACAGAGCCTTTCGTGCTTGAGTTTTCTGTTCTTGGTAACCAGCCATCTTGGAGACTCTGAACAGAACATGGGCATAGTGATGAGGAGCAAGCCGGCAGGGACGAACTGCACGGCAACCTGCACGTGCCATTGTTTCCCCGTGAAGAGATATTCTGCGCCACACCATAGTTGACCCAAAACCCGAACCCAAGCGCCGTCTGCAGCATGATCTAGAAAATGCCAACAAGCCTCCCACGGATCGAGGCTTGTGAGCACTCGGCAATATAAACCGGGATCAATGTCGAAGAAGCTCCAATGGCGAGGCCAGTTAAGGCTCGGCCGCCGTCTACCGACATGATCATTAGCAGTGGAGGCCTAGGGGAAGGCAAGTAGGCTATCTCACAAATAAGACCAATCCTTCCAATCGATTGTAATACCACGCCAATCATGAAGACCATGGCTGAGCCCAAGATGACGGGCTTCCGCCCAAAGCTTTCGGCGGAAAAGAAGCCAGCGATGCACTCAAAGAAGGCGCCTGCTTGGAATGTTGAGAAGATGCTGGAAGAAGGATTGGCTATTTGATCGGCCGAGCTACTTCCTAAGCCGAAGGCACTTTGGAAAGATGGTAGATTGATCGTGCCACCGATGAAGGCTGAATCGTAGCCATACATTGCCGAAGCCTGTGTACATATTTCTTGGTTGGTCTTCTTTCAACAACAATGTAGGCAGAAGCCATCATACCCATGACGCTGAAAAGGCCAGATGATACGGCCGATATCCGTAGACCTCCTCTGTGGTGTTCAACCCAGGGTCATCTTGCACCGAAAGGATGTTTCTCATTTTGCGCTTTATAGCTTTTCTCAAGCAGTGAGGGGAGCAGGTAGGAATAGCGTCAGCACATTGGGAAACTTGAGATTCCATTATCCATTTATATTCAAAATCCTTCTACGACTTCTCACAGCTGGTGCTTTGCAGTTCAAGAATGCCGAAACCGGTAGAGCAGCGGCAGTTGCGATGCCTACCACGGATCTGTGGGGAAACACTTATCCAATCTTCCTGCTCATCTGCGTGTTTCTTCATGGGTATAGAAAGGAAATTGCGGGGTTAGAACGATACCCCGTGGGGAGACACAGGGGCTTCAACAATTCTGGGCGACTTTGGCTTACAGTCAGAGGATTGCAAAATTTATCATTGCCTGATGTCTATCCTCAGTATCCCCAAGTCTCCGACACACTTCTGCTTCTTTTGCAGTCCGTACACCACAGCCCCTCCGCTGAGCACCGGGGAGTATCGTGGATATATCCCAGGTTTACAACGGACGCACTCCCCCAGCGCCGATCTCGCTCGCATCGCTTGTAATACGAAAAGTTATGAATCGTTTGTAAAACCCCGTCAAACATGAGACCGTTGGTACTCGGGATCTGATTTCCGTTCCTTCAGGACTTATATCCGTGAGGGGTTGGCTTCCTTCGACAATGCGGAGAAGCACACCGCTTGAATTATTATCCTTATTTCATTATTGGATAGTACAGAGAGGGAGAGAAAGCCTTGTCTTGGACGAATTCTTGCTCTTGGAAAACCCCGCACCCAAACCGATGACAGGTTCCTTCACTGTTACTGAGTGATTTGTATCGAGATTCAAGTACAGCATTTTCTCTAAGCCAGTGCCCAACATGGAGGAAAACGCAACCAAAGAAGCAGTAGCCACGCATCTCCCGTCGCAACGCCTGCTGGGAAAGGTTGTGTTGGTGACTGGCGCAGGTGGCTCTATCGGATTGGAAACCTCTGCACGACTATTGCAGGAGGGTGCAAATCTTGGCCTCGTGGACATCAGTTTGGATGCCCTCGAGCGTGCTGTTTCACAGCTCAAAGTCAACATATCCGGAGAAACCGTCGATCATCGCATATTGACAGTCACGGCCGACGTTACTTCTGAGCAGGCTGTGAAGCAGTACACGACAACAATTGTCCGTCATTTTGGACGACTGGACTGCGCGTTCCTCAACGCCGGAGTGAGCTATACATCGACGAGTATTTTTGACACAACTGAAGAAACCTATGATCGGATCATGCAGATTAATGTCAAATCCGGTATGATTTCCATATCCCCACTGCATGATCATACATGTACCTTTCTGACAATAGCAGCATTCCTGGGCATCAAGTACGCCGCTCAAGCTATGAAGGACCTAGGCACTGGAGGAAGCATCATCTTGACATCATCAATAGCCGGTCTAAGAGGCACCCCCGGACTGATAGTTTACTCGGGGTCAAAATTCGCGCTGCGGGGCCTTGCTCTCACCGCAGCCTCGGAGTTGGGACCGCTGGGTATTCGTGTAAACACCATACATCCTAGTGGCATCAACACGCCAATGTTCAAGGCTTCGTGGAGCCCGGAAAAGATGGAGGAATTGAGAAAGGGAATGCCGCTGGGCAAATTCGCCGAGACCGATGATATCTCGGGTGTCGTGGCGTTCTTGGCTAGCGATGATTCCAAGTTCATGACTGGGGGCCTCTTGAAGATTGATGGGGGTTGCGTCAGCTTTTAGAGACGTGGTTACCAAGCTGTAGATATTAGTTCTTTGACTAGCAATTCCAATCTAGGGTCTCTCCCTTCTTTGATATCCATGGAAAGCATGAGTGCTAAAACAGACATTTATGATTGAATTGTCTCCATCTCTTTTCATTCTTGGTACAACACAGCTGAATGCACCTTCTCATACAACGCCTGCATGAAAGTCACTGCTCTCTCAGCCATAACCTCTGGACCATTTCCTTCCAACTCCGTCTCTTTTAGAAAGCCTTCCACGGAGAACCAACCATCCCATCCGTAGTCCACCGACCATGTTCTCATAATCTCAACCACAGGAAAGTATCCACGCTTTTCCAGAGGGAAAGGCCTAGCGCTCCGCGACCACGCCAAGCGTGCATCTTTGACCTCCAGGCCGACAAACAAGGGGGAATCGTCTGTTAAAGGAGGGTCGAACCGAGAGCCAACCGACAGTTGCAAATAGCATAAATGATCCTTGGGAGCTTGTTTGAGGAATTGAGCCATTGAATCAGCAATTTCTGTCTCGCCGTTTGGAAGTTGACCACTATGAGCATAGGGGTCGCCCCACAGACGACTATGGATGTGGAAAGAGTCGAGGCAGAGTTTGAAGTTGGGTCTGCCAACACTTTTGACAACACGGAGACCATCTTTCCATGTGTCGTGAAAGGCGGCGAAGGCGACTGGTTCGTAGGCGATGCTGACGCGACTCTGGGCTGCAAGGTCAGCCAAAGCTTGCAACTCTGGTATGATCACATCGTCATCGTTTGTCGAATGCTGGAGAAACTGCGATGGCACTTGGACGAACTTTGCACCGGCTGCGACAGCAAGGTTGATCCAGTCGCTGGCAACGCGTAGTCGTTCTTCCAACGGTGTACTGAGGTTTCCTTCGAAATTCTTCAGAGGATTCAGGCTGAGAATCTCAAGGTTCCGCGATGTGCAGAGATTCTTGATCTGTTCTGCAGATTCCAGAGGAGAAAGACCATTTGACGTGGCATGGTGGAGGAGGTCGGCATGCACGAGCCCTATGCCTGAGAATCCGTAGCTGGCAGCGGCTTCTATCTTTCGCTCAAGTGTATGCGATGGATGCTTGCCAAGAGACACCGTGGCTATCGCCCATTTTTTGCGAAAAAGAAGCATCAGCATCGCTTTTGTGTGGGTTTGATAACCTGAGGATTCATACTAGGTAGTGTGTTGCCTTCGAGCCAGCCCTCGTTACATCCTTTTGATATACCGGCAACGTGCCTTGCTCTAGCTCGAGATCACCGTGCCGGGAAAAATTACACCCGCTATGCCACGTCATCCATCATGAGGATCGTCTCTGCGTCTCGGTTTGACATGTGCGATGTGTCTAGAATCCTTCTGCATGCATTGTCGAGGAGATGCTCGGGAATGCGCACATAAGGGCAAGTGGGGCTCATCCGAGTTCTGCCAACTGCATCACCATCCATTCGCTACAATCGAAACCGGGAGTGTCGGTTGTAGTTGTGATAGGCTGCTCCCACCTTCCGGTAGTTATCGCATGCTATATGGACATGCTGGTTTGAGCCCCAGGAAGAGCAAAAGAAACATTGAAAACAAGTCATTTGATATGAGCTGACTACTAATGAAGAGAATGACTAAGAGTGCGCCAATGCTCGGCTTTCCTAATGAAATAGTGCACTTCACCTACAAAAATCTAGAAACGTCTTCTAGGCTGAGACCCAACTCTTCGGCGCACCTCTTCAAACTACTGCGCTGCGCCTGAGCATATAGTTCATTTGAATCCAACACCTGACACTTCAAAGCTTTCTCGTAGCCCTGTAAGTCTGGTTTTGCCGCGTCCTCCTGATCCATGGCCGAGTCGCTAGTGTTGGTGCTGGATTGAAGATTGGATTGAAAGATGCCAGCGGCCGAGAATGGAAGAAAGTCTTCATAGGTAATTGGAAGAGCCTCCAGTACCCCAGAAGAGACGAGCTGGTCAAGTGAAGAGGTTGGGTCGACAATCTCAAGGCTCGGGATACCAGCTAGCTTTTCCCGAGCACCCTCGGCGCATTTATACTCCGAGTAAACAAGGCCCCGACGACGCAACTCGTTCCAATCATCAGGGAACTTCTCGAAAGTCTCCTTGAAATCTTGGTCTACGGCAGATGGTTCAACCTTGCCACCTCTTTTTGCCGTCGCCATGGCCTCCTCAAGAAGCTCGTCATACAGTTTCCTGCCTGCAGGTGTGACAGCAGCGCCTCTCTCTTCAATCTCACCGAACCTCGCTTTGTGAAATCCGTCGACGAACTCATCTCGACCTGAAATAGCGAAGCGGATCCCTTCCTGCAGTGCTAGAAAGCTAGTTTGCCTCAAGAGAATGGGGCATTTCCTTGGTGGTGGACCCTCAATCCGGCTCTTTACCGTCATGCCAGCTGCAAGCATTGCCTCTTGGGCAACGGCAATATCGAGGGCGCGAGGCGTAAGGTGGTTGATATGTGATGACCGGAAGCAGGCAATATCCGCCAGAATTGGGTGTTCATCACGAAGAAGAGCGTATTCCTCGTGCGTCGCTGCAGCTAGAGGTTGCCAGCTGAATGTGCGGAGGGCTTCGATGACGAAACGCTCTCCCTGTTCAGGGGTCAGGCGACCTTCTTGCGTGGACTCAGCAATATCGAGGAGGTTAATGAGGTCGTCGCTAAAGATGTTTCGTCTCTTAAGAAGGTCCAGTGCTACGCCCCGTGCAAAACCAGACTTCAGAAGCTCCGGGCGAAGGAGTGTCGTGAAGACGCGGAATGGATTGCGCTCCAACGACTCGGGCGATATTGGACGGAAGCATGTCGCATGCATCGGCAATCCCGCAACAGACAGGTCATAGTAGCCGACCGCGTGCATGCCAAGAAGGTTGAATATGCGGCGGACGGTGTGTAGTTCTTCGGGTGTTCCAAGACGAATGGCACCATGTCTCTCAAGTGTAAGACGGTCGATACTGGCGTCCATCGTTGCGGAGCCTTCGAGGCCCTCAAGCTTTCTGGCCTGTGCATCTCTGTTGACTTTCTGGACGATCTGGATGAGGTCGCCATAGAGGGGAACTTCGGCCTTGTACATAGTAGACATTGCGAGGGCAAAGGTGGTGCGGAGTGTATCGGCGTCGACGTAGGCAACATCCGGCCCCGGCTGTCCCGGAGGCACGGCACGGGATGCGGAGAGCAGACCGGCAGACATGACTAGATGTGGCAGGCTTCTCTTAGAGGAATTATTGGCGTATGTGTAATTTCGTTGTTTCTCGGGCCCAACATAAAGCAAATATTATCGTCGATAAGTTAGACATGATCCAGATAAGATGGTTGCTCCTTTTGTTTCCTTATAAGATCCAACAAAGCTTCAGAGCGCAGTCATCCCATGTTTCTTGCATCGCTCCCGGTCATACGATCAGTTCGGAAGGTGTTAACAAGTTTCACATGACGCTCATGGTTCCTCCCGAGCCTTGAGCCGACTGAACCCACATCAACACTCACTGCCTCTTTCACATCAGCTGGAAGCCGGCTTCCGAATTGCGCCGTCACCGAGGTCATCGCGGACACCTACCAATCCCTTCACCGGGTGCTGCCGATAAGCCCAAAGCAGGATTACGTAGATATGGAGGTGCGGGGCTTCCCCGTCCCGGACATGGATAAGGCGTTGTGAGGGGGGCGTGCAGCCAGGAATGACGGTTAGTGGCGGCGGCGGCGGGTCGGGGGTTTCCGAGGATGGCGACATCTATTTGCTTATCCGTGCCATCCACCACATGGGTTCGATTGTGCGGAGTAGACATCATTCAGCAGCACATCGTCTGCATTTCACAATTGAGGCTTGAACGGTTTCAATAAATCGGACCTCAAGAAAACAGACACAAGGCCAGGCTCTCTGAAGCAACTCTGGCCCTGTCCTCGCCCTCTCATTCCACACAAAATGTCGCCCAGCGCAACGGAACCTACTCCCGCCCCGGCACCGGCCTCGGCGCTGGACTCGGGAAAGTCGACCGGGAAGGTGAAGAGACTCCATCAGATCCCCGTACCAGAGTCGAAAGAAGCCGCACGTCAATGGCAGCTGGAACAGATGGCCGCTGCCTTCCGCATTTTTGCGAAGCTGGGCTTCTCGGACGGTAGCAGTGGGCATATCAGTCTCAGAGGTATGTGTGTCCAGGAAAACACGAGCCTTCGTCGACTAACACGTTAGCGAAGACCCCGTAAGGCCAGAGACGTTCTGGATCAATCCGTACGGGGTGCATTTCGGCGTTCTCAAGGTGTCGGACATGGTCCACATTGATGAGGACGGCAACCGTCTCGGCGGCGCCGATAAGCCCGTGAACACGGCCGGCTTCATGATCCACTCGGCCCTGCACAAGAGGCGACCGGACATCAACGCTGCCTGCCACATGCACAGCCCCTATGGCCGGGCATGGAGTACTTTCGGCAGACCAATCGAGATGCTGAATCAAGGTCAGGACTCAAGCCATCCTCTACCTCGCCGCTTGCTAATCTCTTTGTCAAGACTCATGCATGTTCTACAACGATCTCTCCGTGTACCCCTCATTCGGTGGTGTCGTACTCGCCAAGGAAGAAGGCCAGCGCATCGCCGACAACCTTGGTCCCACGAACAAGAACCTCATCCTCCAGAACCACGGCCTTCTTACTTGTGGTGGCACGATCGCTGAGGCCGCTGCATTCTTCATCGCTCTTGAGCGTGCCTGTCAATCGCAGCTTCTGATTGAGTCCGCCATTGCGCCGGGAAGCAATGGTGCCGCAAGTGGTCTGAAGAAGACTTTGGTCGATGATGAGGAGGCACAGTACACCAAGGACGGTACCGGCACACCTGAAGTCATGTATATGCAGTTCGTTCCGGAGTACCAATTGATCTTGAAGGAGTCTGGCGGCGACTTCCTGTTGTAAATACCCCTATTCAGATACAAACACAAGCTTCATGATACAGCCATCCATTTCGTTCCGTGTGGCGAGCAGCAGGCAGTGGCCAAGATCTGATGTTGACTTCGTATTTGTGAATGCCAAGACGTAATATGAACCGTTCGCTGAGTGGCAACCTCAAGTTGTCTTTAATTTGTTGTCCAACGCACTTCAAAAATCGCTGCGGCAACAGTATGAGACTCACGAATACTTGTTGCCCTATATATTTTCCTAGATAATGAAGTACCTCGGTCTTTGAGAATGAACAATTGAAACCTAATTCATACCACCCAACCCGGCGGTGTCTGTCGTACCAAACCCGAATAAAACCATCTCCCCATAGTATACACGTCGTACACTGGTATCTTCCCTTCAAGTCCAGCATGAATTGCTTTGGATGATGGTGGCATATTTGTGCACTCTAACACCACGGCCCTTATTTCTGGTCGACTCTTGACCAATTCCTTCGCAGTAGCCACCAACTCTGCCTCAATATCGGCATGGACGTAAGGGGCACCGTTCTCCCTAATAATGTTTCGCAGATGACCACCTGGAGGAACTCCACGAACTATTACTCTCGACATCCAAGAATCTGGTACAAAACTGGCTAAATGCTTCGGCCCAAGCTTCGTCTCATCGTATGTTAGAACGCCAACACAGCTATTTGGCGGCAACAGGGCCAAGACCGAGGGCAGTTGTGCCAGAGACGAGGTTGCTATTGGAATGGGCAACCTTGCAGCGAGACTTGAGATATCGTTAGCATTGAAACCCTCCAAGTCAATCGGGGTTCACAAAACTCACTCGGCTTGCGCCATGGCCAAGAAGCCACAGCTGGTGATGATCCCCACACACCCCCGCGCCGCCAACCGAAGACCCGCGTTGACAAATCGGTCAATGAAGGCAGAGTCGTATTGATCAGAACTGACAACCTGCGAGACTTTGGACCCTTCAGCCATCTCACGAATCAGTGGGAACGGCCACGTCTTCTCATTGTATGGATCGCCCGGGGGACGGTGGATGTCTAGGTCGATAGAGATGAAGCCCAACGGAGGGAGAGCATCCAGCTCCGCAAACTCGGCCATGTCGAAATGATTTCAGTCGCGGGATGTTCAGCCATCGATGTTGCAGAGTCTCGCAAAGTGCCGTCGTTGTAGTCTTTGGGCATCCAACTCGCGGCACGGCAGCTGTCGCTTCAATTGCAGTTGTGGCCCCCCGCAAAGTCCCACTCAATGAATCTTACTCGCGGGCCAGATCGAGTTTCAACTGATCAACAATCCCAGCAGTAACCCAGACATAAGATATTCAAAATGCAATCACCTGAGCAGATGCCGTAAACAGTGGTACACACGCAAACTTCCCCCGCATCAAATACGTAACAGAAAGACAACAAACTGAAGTGGCTCCAGCCAACGACCCCTAAACTCGGCTCTTCCCGAGCACGACGCCAACGATGTCACCGTGTGGGACACCCCTGCTCGGGAGAATCCGACCTAGCTTCATCCCTCCGTTCATCGGCCGCCCACCGGAGCAAAGCAAGAAAGGGACGAACCGGATGCTGTGATGCCACGCGACTTGCCTAATTTGATGGCAAAGTGGTGTGTGAAGAGCAAGAATTATTCGCTATTCCCGGGACATGCGTTTCGCAGCTATTTCTAAAGCTGCCCATAGCTATCGCTGATATTCTATGCTGTCTGGAGCGCGCGTCGCATCCCAACTTTTTGTACCCCGCCATATTTCTGCCCCGCGTCTCAACTTGCGCCATCTAGCAGTCTCTGTGATCTGTTCTTCATCTTTTTCTTGCTGTTGAATCGCATCACTATCATTCCCATTTCATCACAAGCTTATTCACAATGGCTCCCACACGCATAGATGAGACCGGCTCCAAGAAGCCCCGGGTCGTTGCCCTCGGCACCCCCAAGTTCGTTGGCGATGACTATCTCGCCGACTTCAAGACCGAGTTCGACTACTCCGTCCTCGAAGCCACCAACCGCGCCGAGACGATAGCCATGCTCCCCGAATCCATCAAAAAAGACGGCCCCATCGACGCATTCATCATCCGCATGGGCACTCCACCCTACGAGCCCTTTGACGAGGGCTTGCTCAGCGCGCTTGTGCCCAACTGCAAGATCATCACCTCCGCCAGCGCAGGCTTCAACGAGTTCGACGTCGAGTGGATGGCATCCGAGAACATGTGGTTCTGCAACACTGTCGACGCCGTCGCTGAGGCGACGGCTGATATGGCCATGTTCCTAACCCTGGCGGTGCTGCGCAACACGAGCAACGCAGAGAGGAGCGCTCGCGCGGGAACGTGGAGGGCTGCGTCTGGTCTCGTGCCTGGTAGAGATCCCTCTGGGCTGACGCTGGGTATTGTGGGAATGGGGGCTATTGGAAAGGTTGGTGTCATTCGCGATCGAGTCATGAAGTTGTAACGTCTAACACCCTCTGTTTGCAGTACCTGGCGAAGAAGGCGGCGGTTTTCAACCTCAAGATCAAGTACTACAACAGGCATCAGCTGCCCGCGGAAGAAGAGGCCAAGTACAATGCAACATACTGCAGCTCCCTCCAAGAGCTTCTCGGGCAGTCAGATATTGTGTCGCTCAACTGCCCTCTCAACGACCAGACAACAGGCCTTATTGGCCCCGATGAGTTCGCTGCCATGAAGGATGGCGTTTTCATCGTCAACACCGCGCGCGGTCCCGTCATCAACGAGAAGGCTCTGAAAGATGCTCTTGCGTCCGGCAAGGTTGCGCGGGCCGGTCTGGACGTCTTCTGTGACGAGCCCAACCCCGATCTTGAGCTCCTGAACCACGAGAATGTTATTGCACAGCCCCATCTCGGCGGTCTGACGGATATGGCGTTTCAGAAGGCGGAGAGAGAATGCTTTGAGAACATCAAGGCGCTTTTCAAGACGGGCAAGCCTAACTCACCTGTTATTGACATTACGAAAAGGAAGGCTGAGAAGCTCTCCATCTGAACAATTTTCTCATCTCGCATCCACACAGGTACATAGAGCAGCTATAGCTGGGGTTACATACATTGAAGGCTTAAAAAGCAGCCTGGGGGTTGAATTCATTTGAAGAGACTAGGACTTCTATTAGTAAACACTACGCATAATGAAAGTCATATGACCATATTCTCTTTGCATCTATTGCAATGAAAAATACCGGATATTGACCAGATCATTACTGGATGTGAGGAACAGGTAACGCGTTGCGACACTGCGATAAACGAATATCACAACCGCCGCCTTCATACACGCCTGTCTGGCTGCAATTTCTAAGTTTCGCAAACACCGAAACTTTCTGAATAAGACTGTTGGCCCAGAGATTTGAAAGCCAACCTTTGCATTAGAAAGCTGTGATTCAGGAGCCCATCTCTTATAAAACTTCGTGGCGTAGGCTATAATGGCCGAGACGAATGGTATTTGATATTTCACATGTTATCACTATAGCTGAGGGTATATATAGAAGCCTCCGTAGCTGCAGATTACGAATATAACTGGCCGGAAATCTAGCAAAGCTTTCACGGATCTAGACCTTCTGGGCGACGGCTTGTGACTTGTCCTTCGCCACGTTGGAATCAGACTCGCTGCTGAGTTATACTAGTTAGCTTGTGGTCTTGAACACTGGAGAATAGAATACTAACATGGACTCCTGGGCATCAAGAACAGCTGCCTGAGCTTGCAACTTCATCTGCTTGGCCCTGCGGCTGACATTCCACCAAGGGCCCTTGAACAGTTCATCCAGCTGCTCCAAGCTCTGCTGAGACGTTTCGGGGACAACACCGTAGACATAAACCAACGAGAGGAAGCACCATCCGGCGAAGAAGATGAAGGCACCCCAGTTGTGCGTCTGGCTGAGCAACGAAGGCATGCCCTTGTTGACACCGAAGAAGAACAGCCAGTGGAAGAGTTGGGAGAAGGCGCTGCCGAAAGAGCGGAGGTGATTGGGCCATAGTTCAGCGCCGAAGACGTAGGGCAGAACAAGCAGACCTAGGAAATGTTAGAAAATGCCTGTGACATTACGCTAGGAATGCCTTACCAACTGCATAGCCGAAGCCATGGATGAAAATGGCTGCAATAGCCGCCTCGCTTGAACCAGGTGCAACTGTTCCCTCTTGACGATACTTGATGAAAACACCAAGGTACAGATCTGAGATCATCTGAATAGAAATGCCAGTGAACAAGCTGCGGCGCCGGCCGAGAGCGTCTATGAAGAAGAAGCTTGCAATCAGAGTGAAGAAGAACTTGGCCATGCTGTACATGCCGCTGAGGAACAAGCTTCGCGAGGTGCCTCCACTGACGCCTACCATGGCAAGGATGGGGACGAGGTAGGAAGTGACACTATTGGCTCCAGACAACTGCGCGAGGGCGTAGGACAGCACACACTGCTGGACACGTCGCAGGTTCGTGGGCACAAGGAAAGCGTCCTTCATCAGAACCAACACACCAGGGTTTCGTCCAAACTTCTGCTCCTCCTTGGCGATCTGGATCTTGATGTCTTCAATTTCGTGAGCCACGCGGGGGTGGCTGGCGGGGAGGCCTCGCAGAGTGATCAAGTTGCTGATTCCCTCATCGTCGCGTCTGGCGATGAACAACCAGCGGGGGCTCTCGTACAGGAAGAAACTAAGCGCGATGAGGATCGCCATGACGATTGTCGGGGCGAAGAAGACGAGCTGGTACTGCATCCTGCCGACGGCGACGTGGACGAAGCTTGCGTAGACGGTGAAGACAGAGACGGTCAGGGAGAGCAGCATGGCCACGCTGAACCAGACGGCTAAGAGGCCGCGGATCTCTGTGGGGGCGATCTCGACAATGCTGACGGGTCCGGTGACCGTCAAGGCGCCGATGCCCAGGCCGGAGACTATGCGGGCCGTGTAGAGGGCGCCGAGGTGGCCAAAAGAGACCGAGGCGATGATTTGTCCGAGGATCCAGATGCTCATATAGAGGCGGTACGACCACATGCGCCCGATGCGGTCATTGAGGAAGAATGAGAGGCCGGCGCCTATGCCGGCTCCGATGTAGACGAAGGAGATGAAGTTGGAGACTTGCGTAGGGTTTGTCGCTGAGGTGATGCCGAAATCTTGTTGGAAGCCCGGGAGTGAGGGTACGACGGATGACGAGCCTTGGTCCCATGCTGTCCGCTACGTTAGGGTTGATCCGTGGCGGTGATGCATGTTCAAGGTGACTCACTGATGGGAATGCCGCTCGTAGCATAGAGGGCAGCCGTAAGAAGCAGGTTGCGGTTCGAGATAAGCTCTCTAGGGGACTCTCGGATTGCCTTGATGTACTTAGCGAAAGTCGACTCGGTGAAGACCTCTTTGATGGCCATCTTGGTGGATGCGGTGGGACTTGTGGTCACAACTAAACTCGCTCGTGTGTTTGGTTTTGGCGAAGGGATAGACGGGAGCGCTGACACAACTCTGAGACTCAACCGTAGAGTCGCAACCAATCACCGGAGTATATCGCCAAAAGATGTAAGAGGAGGAAGGCAGGATATGTATAATGCAGATCGTCAAATTGACAACATGTTCTGTCCTGTCTATCGGTCAGGCGGACGTTATCAGCAAGCCAAGACTAAAGCAACAAAGACGGGCCCCAGCTCCCCATCCAGAACGTTGCTTTTCGTCCCAACCGAGGAGAAGAGAGACCCGGCTGTCAGGTTCGTTGGTCCTCGTAGTTGCATGCTGGAAAATCTGGGGTAGAGCAGGGAGAACGTGCTTGCGCGGATAGTTCCATTCTGCTCAACCCCCTTTAGACGTTGGCGTTGGCCCTCACGCGAGCCAAGCCCCTTGGGAGATAGGAATCTTCCCCTCAAAGTGAACCGTGCTCTCTCCTCGCCATAATTGACTTGAGTAACACGCGCTGTGCACCGGTTGACTGGGCGCGCCAACCAGAAGACCGCTGGACCCTTATCCGGGACAATCCGAGCAAGGGGGGCCCCAAGGCCGCGATGAAATGAGGGGCGGGGTGCAGTTTATCAGCTGCCGGGACCGGACCTCGACGGCATTAGCGGGGAGGCGACGACATGGGTTGGGCTCCGGCAACAAGACGGTAGTGTACGTTAGAGGATGAAGTATCTCTGATAGTGACGCCGGACAGATAACGAAGCGGAGGGAACTCCACTCACCGGGCGATATGCCATTGCATGTAGGAATTGTCTAACGGTTTATGATATCGAGGATGTCTCATTCTGTCTTCTGTGTTTCTCTTTGCCCTCACCTCGCTACCTCCCGAGAACACGCTCAGCTAGTCTCAGTCGGAGATTGTTTGACTCGCTGACATCTTCACTACCACAAGCTCGTTGGGGATTCAATCCGCAACAAGATCCCCGCCTCCCCCGCATTATTGCCCTTGTCCGTTGCGAACCCCGACCGGCCGACCACATTGCCGTGGTGCTACGGCGGAACCCGAATATCGTGCCATACGCGTTGCGACCGCGCTGATCGGCCTGATTAGAATCTAAGCTGCTTGATTGGACGCAGGCCCGAATATTCGGCCTCTTCTTACCGCCGTCCACAGGCTAGATTGTTGTTAAGCCAAGCAAGTACATTGATGACCGTTTGTCTCAGTACTTGCTGCCCATCAACGCACGCGCCTCGCAACTGAGTTCAAAGACTCCCTCCAGTACACTTGCGAGCTTTGGAGAAACAGCCTCACTTTTTCCATCGTGATATTCCTAGCCCCGCCCCACGAATAGACAGTGGCCGTAAACATCAGTCATGGTGCCCACACCAAACAAAGATGATGCCATCATCATCGTCGGCGCTGGCATCTTCGGACTTAGCACCGCGGTGCACCTCTCCCGCCGCGGCTACACAAACGTGACAGTCTTTGATAAACAGCCATACCACAAGTCACTGTACTCATATTTCAACGGGTGCGATGGCGCGTCAGCAGGCAGGTCCACGTGTCCGTTGCTTTGAACCATCAACTAACAGCCATTCAGACATGAACAAGATCATCCGCTCAGCATACGGATCTCAAACAGAATACCAAGGCCTTACAATCGAAGCTCTTGAGGGCTGGAACGCCTGGAACGAAGAGTTGGCCACAGGGAAGACTCTTCCACCCGGCCTCACACCTACGGACCGAGTATTCGTCAATAATGGCAACCTCTCCGCTTCAGACTCGGCATCTCTGCCTCAATTCGAGCAAGACACTGTCGACAACATGGAAGCGGCAGGCCATAAGAACACACAACTCATCACAATCTCCCCCGCCCACCAAAAGATCGCCGAAGAAAAGGGCTTCGCCTTCGGCATGGACCCCTTCCGCCGCCTCAAACGTGGCATGAATGCAGCCGGTGTCCTCGACACCACCGGAGGCATGGCCGTAGCCGACAAAGCCTGCCGTTTTGCCCTCCACAAAGCCGCCTCTCAGGGCGTCAACTTCATCCTCGACCCCGAAGCCGGCGCGCTGGACTCTCTCGTCTATGCGGACAAGAAGGTCGCAGGCATCAAGACGCGAGACGGCAAGACGCACGCCGCAAAGCTAACCATCCTCGCCTGCGGCGGCTGGACCCCGTCCCTGCTGCCCTCCATGGACGGCCTCTGCGAGACAACAGCCGGCTCCGTCGTGCTCCTCAAGATCCCCCGCGAGTCGCCCCTCTTCGACCGCTTCGCGCCCGAGAACTTCCCCACCTTCACCTACAAGATCCGCGACGGCGCCGAGGGCGGGCTGTACGGCTTTCCGCGCGACGAGAACGGCTGGCTCAAGATCGGGTACCGCGGGACAAAGTACACCAACCCTGTTGTCCAGGGCGACGGCAAGGAGCGCAGCGTGCCCGTCACGCGGTGGTCGTCTGCCGCAGGCAGCGGGGACGAGCGGATCAAGACGGTGCCACAGCAGGCTCTCAAGGTCATACGCGCCTTTCTGGAGGAGAACCTTCCAGAGCTGGGCGAGGCGGGCATCGATATTTCATTTTCGAGGATCTGCTGGTACACGGACAGCTACGACAACCACTTTGTCATCGACCACGTGCCCGGCACGGACGATTCACTGATGGTGGCGACGGGCGGTAGTGGACACGCTTTCAAGTACCTTCCTAACATTGGCAACTGGGTGGTGGACGCGGTCGAGGGGAAGGGACAGGACCAGATTCCGCCCAAATTGTGGAAGTGGAGGCAAATCAAGGCCGATGAAAAGCCATACAATGTCTTGATGGAGGGGAGCAAGGGCGAAAGGGCTCTGGGTAATGTCCCGCTGGCCGCTGAGGTTGAGGTTGGCGGTGGTGTCAAGTCAAAGCTTTAAGCGATTCTAGGTATCTATCAAGGGCGTTTTATGGCGAGAGGCCATATATAATAAACCTTACTACTTACGTGTCTTTGGTTCAAAAGAGGCTCTGGCGCACCCTCCGATCTTTCCCATTCCCTCCACCTTTCTCTCACAACTCCTCTAGCCGTAGACCGAACGACCAATAACGAACGTTCAACTCGATTATCAACATTCTACCATACAGAATGCGTTTCACCACTCTCGTCATGGCGGTCACTGCATGCGCCGGCTTCGCCTCCGCCGGTATTCACCCCTACAGGAAGAACGGCGCACCCGCAACTCCGGGAGTTCCTGCCCCTGGTTCCGCGTGGATCGACAAAGACGCTCAGGAGATCGAGGACAACACTTGGGCGATCGAGGCTGGCAAATCCAAGCTTGCCTCCAGACGGTACGTTGATGCAGCTCCTTCAAAACGCCGCAAAGTTATTAACATTTGTGAAGGCATGCCCGCGATGTAAGGGCTTGAAACGCTGCCAGGCCACTACATTAGGCATGCACGTATGCAGATTGCTCGCGACTCAGGCCCAGTGTTGACCACAACTGGTTGTTCGTCCAGTAGCCGACAGTTTGACTCTCATATACAACAGCCTTTCGTTTCTTTGAATCGGAACAACACGATACTATCAAAGTCTTTTCTTCCATCGCTTTACGTGATTTACTGGCTCTTTGCTTGAGGGAATGGTGTTGGAGCTCATAAGGCCGTTGCGTACCTTGTGTTGCAACCTTGCTGCAATTATGAGAGAATACACTGCAACTTTTTCGTGGTCCGGAAGAACTATATCTTGAGTCGAGTAATAGTTGCTATGTGGACACGCCGGTACTTGTTATCAAAAAGGTTGATAGTGGCCGGGCAAGTAATAAGATAAGGACAAGTCACAAACTTTCCCCTCGAGAAAACTTTGTGGTTTTTGAAACGAGTGATATATGAACAAACAGATTTCTGGTGACCCTTGAGTGCTCATGCTCACCTTGTGGGTGGTAAACAGACCGGATGCATCAATACAAGCTGCAACCTCTACGACATAGACTCATCAATCCAAATGGAAAAGGCAGAAGGTCTGTATAGATTCATGTTTCTGTCACCGAAACCGTTCACGGTTCATACTCCCTCTTGGTATTTGTATAAATCTCTCCGAGCATCACGACTAAATCGAAATCTCTCTCCCTTTCTTCATACGCAGCATAGCATGACACCACCGAAGTGGGCTACGCAACCTTCGAGATATGCCTACTGTCCCAAGCCTAACCGATATCCTATTGCATCGCTGCCTTTGCCGTTCTGTTTTGCTTTTCTGTTTTGCGTCGTTTTGCTTCCCTTCGTACTGTTTTCCTTTGCTTTTCTGTTTTCCTTGCTGTTTCCCTTGCTGTTTTGTTTTGTTCTCCTTTGCCTTTCTTTTGTCTTTCCCATAGATGCAACAAGATTTCGGTTCAACTCGGGTCAGCAGCTATATCTCAAAGGTTCACCGGCCCCCTTTGGTGAGCGTCACGCATGCCTGCGCAAATTTTTGGAACTTGAAGCATTGCCTCTTTTTTTCTTTCTTTTTTCTTTGCCTCTGCAACCTACAGCTCGAAAGGCGGGGTCCCTAACTCTCTCCTTTTACTTGAGAGTCGGGGATTTTGCGTTTTGAGCCGTTGATGTAGCAAAATTTCCCTGTCTGTAAATGTTTATGCTGAAGGTAAGAATTCCACCCAATTATGCCTGTTTGTAGACTATAGCTAATATTATCACAGATCTTCACGTAATCTCCATCTTACTACTGGACTTGGCTGTGGCATATTCGTATTGCGGATGATAAGGGGAAAGACTTCTTGTATAGTAATAAATATTCATGACTGCAATTCACTTAATCTTGCATATCTGTGATCCATAATTGGAATGGAAAAAATGTCGACTAATGAGTGATTTAGGGCTCTGGCAAGCTTGTATGATGTATGGCAGAAGTACGAAAAGCTTTATTTCAACCAGCGATGTCAGCGTTGGAGAAGGCATAGGTGCTCCAAAGATCTCAAACTGTGCCACGAGTGTAATCCGGTGAAAAGGCAGCATTCACGTGGCCTCACGATACTTTATACTTCAGCAATCTCCTCTCGCCTCACCTTGCGGGGCAACTCGGCCCTTGCTTGCTGTCACCGTCCACGAGAACCACGCCCTCGAGGAGGACAAAGTATGCAGAGTCTCATCGACAAGACCGCGCCGTCGAAAATTACGCCAGCACATACAGGAGGGAGCGGTGAGGTAAAGACATTGGACAAGGCCGCGTTAACAATTGTGCGCATGTTTAGACGTGAAGGGCCTGTCGCGTGCGGGCGACTGAGACTGATATGGTTCATGTTAATGTACAGCAGTGCCAAGGCAATCTCAGCGACCACGTGCCACTGCTGGTATGAGATGCTGCAAGATGAGCGTGTGATTACGGACCTGCAAGATGGACGTTAAATCACGGGGATGCGATTGGACCAGAGTGCCGCGCCCATCATCTGAATTGGGCCGAAAGTCAAACATGCGGCGACTACACGTGGATTCACACCAGGATCGTAAGAAATAGAGGAAGCTTCCTGCAGTCGTCTTGGCGGCAAATGATCGAAAAGGGTGGTGACGAATGCCCACATCTACAGGCCCGTTCGTTCACAGACCGCAATGTGGTTCGGTCGTCTAGCAGAAGTATTGGTGGCCGAGGTGGTTCACACTTAAGCGAGGGTTTTAATGATACCTGCAAAGTCGCACGAGACGCTGCACGATGAAGGAGACATAAGATGACGAGCAAGCGGATCGAACGGCAGACCGCCCGCATGGAAAAGAAAAGTCCCGATGATGTGGGTTAGCGAGGTGTCGGATCACCCGAACACCTTGGAGGCGCGATGAATGAATAGTTCGACAAAGTCCATAGTCTTGCGGACGGCGGGCGTTGATCAGGCCCGATGGGGGAATTGTAGCAGATTATCGTGAAGGTATCCGTGGCAAGGCAGGAGATTTTGCGCCACGCCAGCGCCACGTGGGCGGTACGAACCGAGCATTGGCAGCCAGTCTATCGAAGCGTTGTCAATGGCAACAGCAAGTACACTGTCAGATTTGCAGATTATCTTCCGCCTGATCGGTGCCTGCCAGACTAATCGGAAATGCCGTTCGACGGTACGGGACAGCGCAATCAGCGGTTGCACGTTACCAGACCTCATTCGAAGATGGTGGTGACGGTTAGTGTTGCGGCAAAGGCAGGGAATGCCTGCTGGCGCTGGTGTCAAGCTGCGATGAAAGCTCTCCGTCGGCGTAAAAGGGGGCGGGGGAAGGTGGGAAACGTCCGAGAGCGCATGGTAGGGACGGATAGGGTGGAACAGCGTTGCGAGATTTGGAGGCCGTGAACCCATGGAGCCAGAGTCCGATCGGTGATGGCGGGGTGGATGCGGCGACAGCGTCATTTCGGCGCTCCGTTCGGGGGCGAGCCATGGTCTCTCTGCCCCAAAGAAGATCGGAGCCGGCGGCGGCGGCGGCGGACAGAGACGAACGAAGGGAGCACCCATCTTTCCCCGCCCGTAGCTCTCGCTCCTCTACTGGGCGCGTCCAAGGCGAAGGAATGTTTCAACTTTGTGGTGCACTGGCCGCATGTTCCATCTTCCCGGGACAGGAATCCTGGAGGAGGCGTCTGTCGAGGTATCAGGTCGATGGGGCTATTTTAAAAGGGCGATTGCGCGAACGCGAAAACGATGCGACGCCGCGCTGATAAGAATGTCGCCGAATAGAGCCGGGGAGTGAGTCGAGGACTGGCAACTTGCAAGAGGCCGACAAAACACACCCTCAGCAGCCAGCCAGCCAGCCAGCAGTAAGTAGAATGCGACGTTGGGCCACCCTCTGCGGCCGAGGCACGTGTGATGCGACGAGGCAGTGGTTGAAAGCTTCTCGAACGCTATTGGAGTGTTTCCAAGGCGCACGAACACATCCCAAAGCCCTTGGGTGGCATCGGATATCGCGCATTCCAACCTCGACAGGTCCGAGCGTCGGTTCGGAGGTGAGAGCGGGCGTGGATGGCGGAGGCTGGTGATTCAGTATTCGGAGGCTGGACTGTGGATGGTAAGGTAGGATTCTGGTGTCATTGGGCTCTCGGGAGGAAGAGGGGAGGGTGGAGGGGAGTCGGACGGGACTCCAAGATGTCGGCGTCTCACAATGAGTGGTGGATGGGTACGCAAATTCATTGCGCTGGGCGGGTGCGAAGGGTAAAATGACACTTGGGGGCCATGGCGTGGGGGCCTGGGCAAGAAGACGGAGGTAATCAGAAGTTTGATGTCGCTTTCAGGTGAGCGAGGCTGCTGAGGAATTGAAGCAATTTTGCAAGAGAGAAAAACTGGAGATGCACAAATCGATGGTGTTCGTCTGAATTAATGACGGGAAGGCAGTGCAAGTGGTGGACGCAGCTGGCGGCAGGCCAGTGACAAGAAGGAAGGCAGGCACAGCAGCAGCTTCCCTTCCCGTCCTGCACACAGCACCGGCACACAGCCAACATTCACAGCAAGGCAAGAGCACGCACCTCAGCCAGCAAATGCAGGAACAACGACAGGTCACAACTGCCTTGCGCCGTCAGTCCACCTGCTGCCAGGTCCCGTCTCCAATGACTCCAATGGAAGGGCAGACCGTCGCGCGGGAAGGAGGACCCCCGGCACGTTTATCCCCTCAGGAGGGAACAGTGTACGTACCAATCGTGGCATAGCGGGGGACTAGCAGCACTAGCACTGCTAGCGAGCGCCCGGGCCAGATACTGACACGGGCCCGGCCAACCACAAGCTTTTCGTTCATTGGAAGGATCCACCTGTTTTGTGTGATTTAGCCTCAGGTCAACTGGCATCTTCCCAAATTGGGGAAGGAGCCAGCCTAGCAGAGCAGGAAAGAAAGAGAAAGAGCAGCCACGACGATTGGGGTGGGCTTGCCAAACGCTGAGTTGGCTGAGGCAAACGACCAAACGGCGACTGTTGAAAGAACCGGCAGCCAGCAGAAACGACAACAACAACGGCATTGCAGCAGTGGTGGCAGGGAACGGGCGTGGACAAAGGAGACCCAAGGCAATTGAAACGTAGGCCATCGCAATGTGCTTTGTTGTCGTTGCAATCAGAGGCAGTCTGCAATCACATGCCGGCTATTTGTCCACACGTACCATAGTAGCTTACGTTAGGCCCGTCTCTCAGTCCCGTCTGTGCCCGTGGTTTGTTCTTTTGGATTTCTTCTTTCTGCTCAGCGTCGTCTGGGCTGAGCTCTAATTTTGAATTTTGAATTTTCCCTCCCAAGAAAGGGTCCAGGGTCCAAGGTCGAGGCGCACCTGCATCATCGACAAGCGCATGACGCTCATCCACATCGATGGGGGGCGCGTTTGCAGGCATCTCGAGGGCGGGTGTTCGTCCTCTGCTGGACCGGTTTGAGGCGGGACGGGACATACCCTGCTGGCATCGTGGCTAGCGACACGACAGTTCGCTGTCATTTGGGGTCAATTGGGCCAGATTGTGATGAATACCGCCCTACGAAAGACCTGGCTTGACTCGATGCGACCCTTGCCGCAGCGATCGCAATTCGTTTTGCCGGTCTCGCCTGAAGTAATAAGTCGTCGGCTTGGCTGGGCTATCGAGGGCCAACAAACAAACACGCGACATGTTTGGCCGCCAGTCCCGATATGTCGTTCGTTATGACTTGACCATGAACATGGTTTGGTAGCCTCGGAGCCTGTGTTTTAGCCTCTTTGCTCTGCAACAGCGTTGTGCAGGTGCTCTTAGTGCAGCAGCAAGAGAGAGGAGGGCTCCTTGTCAGCAGCAGCACCATCTCGAGATGATCTGATCCTTCTATCCCGCAGTACTCATTTGCAAAGTATGTGCAGGCAATCATAGCATGGATGCTATCAATGACTGTGCACACTGCTGCTAAAGTGCATATGCGTCGATGCCGCTCAGCCTTTTTTTTAATCTTTTGATTTTTTTTCTGCTGATTTCGTTGCATTCCTTCCCCGTCCAGTCCTCACTCTGATTGATTGATGGCCCATGCGCACCCTGTCTCCCCACCCACACCTGCTGCCCGTCGGCCACTCACAAGGCCGCCCAAGCTGTGGCTGATCAGCCTGGGCCAAGTCAATTCTGGCCGCCCACCACTCACAGCGCGGCTCAGGCACATTCTGCCAGGGATTCCACGCGCAACCACGCACACTGAACCCAGGAGGCAGGCACGGCACGCATAGCACCTGCTGCTCCTGCTGCTGCTGTTGCTGGGAGCTGCCCTACTGGCCGAGCAGGTGTTGACCACCACCACCACAATCGCCCTTGCCCTTTCCTGGCGGTCGCTCCTGTGTGCTTCAGGGGCTCTTGCTTTTGCCCGTTGCTGCTGCCATTAGCTGATGATGTTGCACCTCCCAAATCCGTCCACAACAACCTCAGACAGAGAAATTCTTCACCTTCAAACGGAAAGAACCTGCCAACGACTGACGACCGTTGCAGGTATCCGATATTTGCACATTTGAATGACTTGACTGTACCTGTTCTTCTCTGTGTAATACCCATCTGCCACATTTACCGGCTCCCTTTTGCTCCTTCCCGTCGTCGACAACAGCCACGAGCACAGCACTGGATGAGCACGACCCCTCGCTCGCCTTTCCGCTGTTTGGTTCATTGCTCTCATTCCTGCATCTCAGACCCAAATTTCGCTCAACACGGGGTGTTTTAGACACCTCCAACGGCCCTGGATCGCAAAGGTGACCACTACTTTGGACCCTTCTTCCTTCCATCGACTCGACTCGACTCGGTTCGACTCTCTTCCCTCTGGCCTGTTTCTGTCCTGTCTCTTCCTCTTCTCTCACTCACGGCTGCTTCACTTCCTGTCCGCCCAATTCGCTTCCTTGCCGATTCTTCCTTCCATTGTTGATACCCCTTCCCCGCTACCTTAACCCCTGGGCCCCGGACCGTCGTCTCCAGCTGCCGCCTTGCCTTCCCACAACCGACCCTCCTCTTTTTTTCTTCCCTCCGCCGGAATTCTCTTCCTTGCGCAGGAAAATACGGATCCCCTTTGGAATTGGACTCCTCCATTCGCTCGAGACGGGACCGACCAGCAAGCAGCGCTGCTACCCACCCTCCCAAACTCCCAACCCACGGCATCCTCGAAGTACCTAGCCTGGCCTCAGTCAGGTGCGACGGATTCACATCTCGCCAACACGCGCATTCTCACCTCCAACCCCCGTCAATCGTTGGTCGATCCACGCCGGGCTTCTTTCTCGACCTTCTTTCCGTGTTCTTCGACACCCTCCCCCCACGACTACCTTGCTTCCCGCCTGCGTCACTATTGACGCTCCTCGCAACGTTTCGCCCGATTGCTGCACCTCTCTGCGGTGCTCCTGCGTGCCCGACGGATACCTGCGCCGTGCCTGAACATCACTCGCTTTCGACCCGGCCCGCTGCTCTCCTGTCCCTGATGAAGCGATAGCCGATCATCCCTACGAGGCCACCTCAACCACGCGCAGCCCTGCCAGGGTCCACACGTTCAAGAGGCCAGACCGAACCTCCAAACAGCCAAGCCAGTTGGCTGCTCTGCGACTCGTACCCCGAATCGGACACAAGTCGAGGTGCATCCGAACGAAAACACGACATCTACCCCTCTCCCACCTACCTCCCTTCACGAACCCGACCCGACCTCGACATCGACGACGCTGCCTCGCGCCTGACGTCGACCCCCCGAGTCTTCAATGCCCTGGCAGCCCCTTCCCCGAATCGCCTTCGCCGTCGCGACATATCCCTTCGCCGCCTCGGGCCCGGCCGACCTGCCCCTCGAGATCGGCGATGAGCTGTACATAATCGAAGAGACCCCGGACGGCAACTGGTTGCGCGGCTACCTGGTGGCCCCTCCCAGTCTGCTGGCCGGACTGACTTCCGTCAAGGGCCAGACTCTCGAGGCCCGAGTCTTCAGCGGCATCTTTCCCAGGAGTTGTGTAGAGGTGCGCGAGGTCCTGGGCGAATCCGACGAGACGGAAGATGGCGAAGATGCTGCCAGCGACGAGAACGGCGACGTCCACATCGGAAGTGACTCGGGCAAGAGCGGCATTACACCGACAGTCGAAAAGAAGAAGCCGGCGGATGGACACAAGTCGATCGACAGCACACGGGGGTCCAAGATTGAAATCAAGGGTCGCAAGCCGCTCAAGGAACTTCCCAATGGCACCCAGGGGCGCCTCTCAGTGCCTGTGAAGCGAGACCCTGACGCCCCTCGACCTGCCGCGCCGGTGCCCATGCTCAAAATCGGCGACGAGACCCCAACATCAGCAGCAGAGCCCTTAATCGACGAAATCGCTAGTTGTCTACGAGAATGGCACTCGACCAACCTACATGGATTGTTACTGTCGCGGCAGTATGGCCGCCTCGACAAGTTGTCCCAACTAATCACCACACTCAACTTTAGCAGACAGCAATTCCTCCACAACGTCCTCACCGCGCATGAGTACGACAAGCTCCGAGAAAAGACCGTATGGGATCTGGTCCGTGTCAACAAGCTATGCGGGGGCGAGGTTATCGTTCGCGACCCAACTGAACGCGGAAGGGTACTGACGGGCGATGATTCAGTGGTGGATGTGACCAAGCTCCAGTCCATCATGAGCGTCTTGGACGAGCCCCCTCAACCTACGACCGAGCCCACAGCCCTCCATCACTTGCTTGTGGATGTCAAGGGATTCGCCGGCGCATCTGCCGAGGAGACTTCCCTGGTTGTCTACCTCGTGGCTAAACCAGTTGGCGGCCAGGCGACGGCCCTCTCCGAATGCTTCATCATTGACATACCCCCTGGCGGAACGATAGGCAGTCTTGCTAAGTCTGGCCAAACGAGGACAATATTCTCCGACCTCTCGTCGCAAGATATCGGCGACGTCGCATCCGCAGAAACGGAGCTCTACCTCGTGGTCAAGGTGCGCTCCAGCCAACAAGTCATGCCCAGCGGAAAGCCCGATTCGCGATCGGGTTCCAAGTCCCGAGACGCTGGTGCGCACAAGGACACCGCCAAGCCCCCCTCATCTAGCGGCAACAAGGCTTCTAGAAGAAGTCTCATGTGGGGATCGAAGACTGCGCGAGCGTTCTCAAGAGGTGGAGCAACATCACGACTTGACTCCGTGACAGAGACACAGGAAGGCCGCCCAGGAACTCAAGACGACAGTCAGGAGAGTGCCGCGCCACCTAGCACGGCCGGATCGAGGAGCCGAGGCTCTATGGACGCAGGGTCAGGTTTCCACACGGCCGAGCGGACGGTGGGCATTGGTGTGCTGAAGCTCAACGCCGTTATGAAGCAGGATGAGGAAGTTGAGCAGGTCGTCAGCGTGTGGGCGCCCTCCCTCTCGCTCCCTACAGAGAAGCAGGGCTTACACGAGGACTGGGACATGTTAATCCGTGACCTTATGGACAGCCCAAGTGGTCACTATGAGAAGTCGCGCCGAGCCGAGCGAGTACAGGTTCACCTAAAGTCCTTCAACCACCCAGATGTCGAGACGTTGGTGAAGGTCACACCGACCCTACTGGCTGGAGTCCGTAAAACGAACAAGATGGGCTTCTCTGGTGCCCCAACCAAGGCCAGATCGGACATCTACGTCACTCTTGACACCGCGACC
>VNWS01000094.1:0-27339 GCA_009800995.1 Colletotrichum sp. COLG31
GTTGAATCTAGGACAAGACACCAACTAACACGACAATATCACAACGAGAACGTGGCCACTGGACAATTGAAGACGGAGAAAGAGAGCCAGTTGATGCTGTGTTGAATCTAGGACAAGACACCAACTAACACGACAATATCACAACGAGAACGTGGCCACTGGACAATTGAAGACGGAGAAAGAGAGCCAGTTGATGCTGTCCCAGTGAAGCCCAGTGGATTCGGGCCGCTGATGTGCCCTTCTCCACACCGGCTGCAGCGCCCTTCTGGCCCCTCTGCCAGTAAGAAACAGGGGTTTTGTCAGGCAGTCCCGGCTCCTTGATTTCTTCTCCTCGGCTGCCCGCATGCATCTAAATGATGCTTGCCAACTACACGCATTCGAGACGGCCTTTATCATAAAGCGATTAAAGTGCTTGCGGATTCTCGACTTGGGCCACTCGAATACAGATGGATCGCGCTGCTTCTACCCGAGCACAGCCCCTGAAGATTGTTCCGTATCAAACACCAGGACAAACAGCCGGCCAGAAACGCAAACGGAGAGGCACTCTCGGTGACGGCCAGAATGGGCCATCTTTGAAGATTAGGAATGCCTGCATGACCTGTAGAGAGTGAGTTGATCTATTTCACAAGCATACTCTATTACTGAAGCCCTCCAAGAAAGAAGACTCGCTGTTCCGGTCACTTGCCATGTATCCGCTGCCAGCAGCACGACCAGCCATGCCAGTACATGCCAACGACAGCATCGCCGTGTCCGCCAGAAAGACGTCCACGAGCAACACTCTCAGCACCATCGCCAATCGCAACGGCGACGACAATCTCCTTCGAGCAACAGCACTCACACGGCGCCCAGCCAGACAGCCTTCATGACTTCTCACCAATACAGTCGTCACCACCGGCGAATGGGACCTCCAGCGAGACTCCCGACGGGCCGCTTCAGGAGGATCAGTACGGCCACTTCCACGGCGGCGCCTCCGACTTTGCCTTCCTCCACATGGCCAAGCAGAAACTCGCCCGTCTGCCGTCAATGTCGATTCACTTTTCCGACTATCCACTCGCCGAGTCTGGCAACCTGCCGCCGATTCTTCCTCCGAAACCCATCGCCGACAAGCTGATTCGGACCTTCTTCGACTTTGGCTTGACTACGTCGCGTTTCGTGCATGAGCCGACTCTGATGGAGTCCTTTGCGAAGCTCTACAGCGACGGCGAGGGCGACAGTCTTAACAACGATAGCTTGGCACTGATCTACATGGTACTGACGCTTGGCTCTCATTACTCGAGAGTCAACAACATGTATTGCGGTTACTCTTCCAGGTACATCATAGGCCATCATCCCTCCAAGTTCAGACTGACACTCATCGATGAAGCGTCCGATTTTACCACATGGCCGACCGCCAGCTCCAGAGAGAATCCAGCAAGATCACGTTTGCATCTCTTCAAGCGCGGCTGCTCGCGACCCACTACCTTCTGAATCATTCACGCATGCATGAAGCCTGGTCCTCGTTCGGCATCGTCGTCCGCCACGCCCAAGCCCTCGGCCTTCACCGCCGTTCCGTCGGCCCGCTGAGCAATCATATCACCCACGAGTATCGAAAACGACTGTTCTGGGCCATTTACGTCAACGACCGAATCATCAGCAGCATTTTCGGCCGTCCATGCGCCATACACGACGATGACATTGACCAAGACGAATGCGCCTTGGCCAACGACGACGACATCACCGCAGCGGGTTGCAGAGTAGCCCCCAACGGAGACTTCTGCTCTGCCGCGGCACTCATCCACTATGCTCGCCTCTCCAGGATACTAGGCAAGATCCTCAGAAGGTTCTACAGCCCTGCCGCCCGGAACAATAGCATCACCCAGCTGCACCAATTTGCGGCCGAGTTCGAGAAGAGTCTGCTGGACTGGCAGGACAATCTCCCCGCGTACCTCAACTACGTCGCCCTGCCCCCATCAGCGCTATCTACAATGACCCAACGCCAGACGTGCACCCTGAAACTCATGTTCGCGCACGCCAGTCTCCTGCTCTACCGCCCTTTCATTCTCTACTCCATGGACCCTGCCACCGGAGCCGTGTCAAGACTCGAGCAGTGGGTCAAGAGGTGTCACGACAAGTCCATCGAAGCGGCCAGGGTCGTCGTCAACGAGTGCCGCTACCTCTGCCAGAGAGGACTCTTCTCGAGGGCGTTCTGGCTGGTCAACTACATGCAGTTCGCCGCGCTGGGCACTCTATATATGTACTCGCACCTGTGGCCCGAGGCGACACATGTCAGAGAGACGGCAGAGGAGGCCATGGCTGAGTTTCCGGTCGGTGTGCAAGGCGACTTGGTGGGGCAGCGGTATGTCGAGATACTAAGTGAGCTGCGAGAGGTGACGGCGAAGACACCGTCAGCGGGGATGGACCTGCTAGCGAGTGCGTGCACCGTTGACGAGATGCCAGCGTTTGAGACGTCCTTGATGGACTTTGGTGGGCCGTGGTCGAATCTCTTCTTTGATACTTCCGCTATTGATGAGTATGTGGATGTAGACGGCAGGTAGTCGATTGCATGAGCAACCACCGCCGGCATTCACTACTCTCGTACAAAATGGATTACAGGCCAAAGCAGCTCCGGCAGTGCTTTTCCCCGGAATACTAGCCCGTATTGACACCATGAGACCCCAACGTTGGCATCCTGAAGAATCTGCAGCACGCACACGGCTTCTCCGGGGAACGATTCCAGAATTACCGGATTAGGAAATCAACGACTTCCCCGGGCGTCAACCCCGCCCCCACCTCCGGGCCATGATTCGGGGAACACTGCTCATTACTGCATTCGGTAATCACTCGTGGCGCCGTCTCCCCAAGCTGACCATTCGAAGCAACAGGATTCGAGGACATAAAGACGGAAGATGCACGTAGGACCCCAAGATGGATGTATGTCAACTCAGACACAAAGGCATTGCCTTCATAAGCAAAACTTTATCGGCTACTATTAATAGTTGTGTTCGAATACATCAGCCAAGTCGTCAACATCGCCAACATGACTGAAGTTCTCGGTTACAGCGCCCCTGAAATCCACTCAAAACCTGTTTTTTCACAGGAAAAGTCCGTGGTTCAGGAAGATGAGAAGCTCTCGTTGCATGGAAACGGGGGTAT
Organism: Colletotrichum sp. COLG31; assembly: GCA_009800995.1. Classification (NCBI taxonomy): domain Eukaryota; kingdom Fungi; phylum Ascomycota; class Sordariomycetes; order Glomerellales; family Glomerellaceae; genus Colletotrichum; species Colletotrichum sp. COLG31. The sequence continues at coordinate 3,133 of VNWS01000094.1, forward strand.
CCTCGACGATGTCAGGCTACTCCAACCCGTTTACCCTGACACTCCCATCGAGGAGATTCAAAACAGATATTGGCAAGATGGGGTCGTCTGGGTACGCCTTCCTCCCTCCGCTGATCCTCACACCCACTTAATAACACACGCCCACAGGTAAAAGGCCTCCTCAACCCGGACATGGTCAACAAAATGCGCTCAGACTACCTCACATTCGTCAACAACGGCACCGGCATGCTGAAGCCCGGCACCGACCCCGCAGACGGCATCTTCTCCGGCCTCGACTGGCGCGAGTTCCTCCTGCCCGGCGCCGTCCGCGTCGCCTGCGGCCTCAAGGACGAAGGCCCGTTCGTCGACAACGCCATCGCCAGCCACAGCGCCGCCTTCTACCAGGACTTCAAGGACAAAGTCGGCCGCGAGCTGGAGCCTTTCGTCGGCAAGCTCGCCGGCTTTGAGGAGTCCTGGTGTCTTCCGCGGTCTTTGCTGCGGTGCGCCGTGCCGGGGGGAGAGACGACGCCCGTGCATTACGACCAGATCTTCCTGCGCGCGGGGCCGCCGACGAGCGTGACTGCGTGGGTGCCCATCGGCGACGTCGAGCTGGAGGGCGGCGGGCTGATTTACCTGGACCGCTCGGCTGAGATTGGTAAGAAGTATGAGCAGGACTTTTCGAGGGTTAATGCGGAGCTGCCCGACGCGGACAGGATCTCGGCGTTTAACAGGAACATGGAGAAGGGCGGGTGGCTGGACAGGAACGCGAAGAAGTTTGGGGAACACTGGTCGCGCGGCTGGCTTGTGGTGAGTCTCGCCTTCTTTCAAAATTCTTGGAGGATGCTGTGGATTACTGACGATGTTTGTTGTAGGGAGCGTACGAGGCTGGTGACGTGGTGTTTCATACCCCGTACGCCGTCCATGCTGGGGCGATGAACCAGTCGCCAAATGGCCGCATCCGCGTGTCGACGGACCTGCGGTTCGTGGACAAGACGAAGCGGTATGATCAGCGATGGACGTACATCGCCTACTCCGAGAATGATCCCAACGTTGCAAGCAGGCAGCCAAAGAAGTCTGAATAGGAACACAAGTGATTATGCTTTGTACATCTACGCCTAAATCCGACTCTACTACATCCATCTGTAGTGATGAGTGTGTTATATACTGTTCCAGTGGTCCTGCTACTCCCTTTCGTATATCACAAGGTGCCGTCATCCCTCATGTTATCAATCCTATGGCTTCTGCCCATACACCACATAGCTGCGTTCCATGTTAGCATACATCTCCATCTACCACTGGGGGTAACATACTAATTCAAGAACCCATGTATCCCACCCTTCTTCAACTCCCGACGAACCTTGGCCAGGAACACAATCACAGCCTCCTCATTCCACCCAAGCACCCCGCAAAACAGCTTCATCGTGAACCCCTCCAGCCCGTCCAGCGTCTGCGCAAGGTTACACATCCCAATGTCCTGCAGCTCCGGGTCCTTCGCCCACGGGCCGAGGGGAATCTTCAAGTCCCGGCGGTGCACGTTCTGGAACCCGGCGTCTCTGACCCAGCCCTCCAGCTTCGGCCCGGGCGCCGCCTCGCGCTTCAACCTGGCGCAGGCCTCCATCATCAGCGCGTTCCACCGGCAGACCTCCGTGTTCTCCAGCGTGCCGTCCTGGCAGTCGAGCATGAGGTTGTAGTCTTGGAACTCGGCCCATCCGCCTGGCTTGAGGTTGCTAAAAGCGGTGCCGAAGTTAGAGCCGTTTGAGACAGCCATCGTGTTTGACTTACTCATAAATGTTCCCGACGTACTTTGGCCAGTCTGCAAGAGACGCCGCCATGTAGCGGCTGAAGATGAAGTCGTACGGTTGGTGGCCCACCCATGTATCCTCAACGTCGTCGATCTCGAACTTGATGTTGGGCGGTGTCCTGGGGTTTTGTTAGACTGTCATCATTCTGCGAAATCTTTGGTGCTATGATGGGATCCGTTACCATTCTGGCTGAATGGCGCTCAGATCATTACCGATAATCTGTCTCTCGGTGAGAATCACATCGTCCAAGACTCATGTACGCCGCCTTTGTAACGCGTACCTCAGCGCTGGGAAACATTTCCGCCACCTCTATCGCCCCTGGAACGTCTTGGTCTCAACCCCCTTCAAAGTCTTCCTGGGCGACATCAGATGATACTTACAGATGCCCGTTCCAGTCCCGACATCCATGATCCGCTGCACATTATCTTTTATCGGGGCGAGAAATAGTTCACCGCCGATCGTTTTCCGTTCCATGCAATGCGTCAAATCAAGGCGGTCCATCTCGTCCTAAGCCTGACAGTTAACGCTCAATTCCGTCACCTACACTTCCAAAAGATACCTCGTCGTTCGGGAAGTTATATGCTGAATTCATCTAATTAACATGGCCAGCACCAGCGTTATTCATCAAACACCTACCTCCCGCTCGGAACGCATGATAGCGCCGCCCGTATTCAGTCGGATAATTGAGAACTGATGAGGTGAGAGACGCCGTGTAAGACGAGCTTCCACCCGGCTTAGCTACAGCGTTGATGGAAGAAATGCTGACAGAGCTCACATTTGATCATCCGTAATTGAATTATCATCCTACGCATCACATTAGATTTCAAACGAGAGGAAACAAGGGAAGGTGTAAATGGCGAACCTCCGAGGCATGAATGACCTCCTCCAGTGTCGATGCCGGGGCTTCGCCGGTCGCGGGCGCTCGGGTGGACGGAGACTGTGGGGATTTCGGCGACGACTTGGGCGACCGGTGCGGACTCGCCGGCGCCGCCTCCGCAGGTGAATCGGCCATCCTGTCAGGTTGCGTATCCGGGCTCTTTCTCAAACGGGTCTCAAAGCCTCCTTGAAAAAGGAACGAATCTGGCCTCGTTGAAAATGGGTCAGGAGAGACGGGTTTTGTAATGCCCTTGCACCGTGGGCTCAATTTCCGCAGCGTGACTCGCTGTTGGTGCGGTCTATCCTATCATTGCGGCACAGACGTAGACGAGGCAAGGATATTTGTCACTTTTCATTTTACTGCCCCCCGGTCGCAAGTGGGCATGCATTCTCGGTACGAGATGGGGTTTGTCGGCCAAAGTTGCAGCGTTCGCCATGGTCGTGTAACTATCGGCGGCGCAACAACTCGTGACATCCCGATTGGAGGCAAGAAACGTTATCAAGAAAGGAATCACATTTCTCTCCGGTCTATCTTATCTGAATCCAAGTCGCGCCAAAGCCAAATAAGAATTAAACCGCTGCAGCCCGCTCCGCAATGTCTGTCTGCTTCCTCTCTGTCCAAGTTGCTCCCGCTCAAATATCGTACAAGCGTCCATACACACCTAAAAGTTCCACCTGCTGTCGTCGAAACCGCCGCAGTAGCCGCAGCCGCAGTTGAATCCAAACTTATAATACAACACCGATGGATCTTTGCCGTAGCTGATGGTCAGCTCTTCACCCTCCTCGATAACCCAAGCGCGGACCTCGAAAACCAGTACCTCCTCCTCCGCATCGTATTTGTAGCCCACCTTGGGATTGCAGGAGTGATTAAAGCGAGCAGCGATGGGGAAGAGGCCGGCAACATCCCTACACACCCCCGAACCCTTCTTACGGGTCGAGACGGTGTCCTTGGGGAGCTTGGATGCGAACCTGAGAGGTTAGCAGGAGCTTTGGAAGAAAAATGGAAAAGGGACGTACGCATTGGTGTTCCAAACAGCCTGCGCCTTGCTCTCTCCATCGCGACTGAAATGGGCATGCAAGTCATTGGCGACCTTCTGTTCGTGCTCGGGTAGTCTCAGGACAGACGATTCAACGTCCTCATAGGTCGCATGGTAGAGAGCCTTCTCAACGAGGATTTGGTCTCCCTTATCCAACTTCCTCGTGGCAAACGCGCCCCAGCCAGCTACAGGGGAGCGGCGGACCTCGAAGAAGTCGTTCTGGAAAATGACGGGCCTGTCTTCCTCAAAGCTGTCTTCACGCTTCGTGGCCCTCAAGAGCGGAAGACCGGCGGGTTTGAGCGTCTCAAGGTCGTGGCCGAATCCGGCACTGGCGATGTTAAATCAATCTTCTTTTCATAGGTAGTCATCCGACTTACCTTATCAGCTCCACAGACTCATCATCTTCCTCGCTGGTTATGTCTGTGTCGCTGACATCGTTCATATCAAAGGGCGAGAGTATATCGTAGTACTCGTAATCTCCGTCGTCGTCGCCATCCTCGTCATCCTCGTCATCCTCGTCGTCGTCGTCGTCGTCGTCGTCGTCGCCGTCATCTTCATCGTCGGGTTCGGCCCCGATCACAATGCCACGCACGAGTGGGATCGATCTCCAAGTTACATGCTTGCTAGCCATGGGCTGGAGTTTCGATCCTACGGCCTCCGAGAACACCATAAAGTCCTCTTTGAGGTTCTGTGGTCATGGTCAGCTTAGGGGGCGAAACGGGTGTGAGCGCGTGACTAACCTTGAGTCCAATCTGCAGATGAAGAGAAAGAAGCTCGTTTACTCTTCTTGAATCGCAACTCAATGGCAGCATTGCGTCCAACTCCATGAAGAGAATCTTCTCGCTGATGCGGCTATCTCCATCATGTGTTCTGGGCAGGCCATGGGCCAACGGCTCGCCCGTTGCAAGCGGCGGCGGCAGCATCTTCATGGGCTGAGCACAAGGCCGTGGTTCTCGACAGATAGAAATGCTTGTTGTGGGTATAAATCTATGGGAGAGCGAACGGGATATCTGAATCGAAAAGAATGTGAATGATGATGTGTATCGAAATGAGTGCAACAATCGCTCGGCGAAGTCAAAAAAGTATTCAATATGTCTGAAATTGATAGCCTAGCTGTTGGCAAGCGCGATGATCATGTGCGTCTTTCCTGAATTCAGTGATTTATCGAGCTTAGGGAGGTAGCACTCTGGATAGTGTGTAGACAGAGGAGATCGGAAATGAAGGAAGTTGCTGAAGAGCTTCAAGTGTCGTCCCTGTCGTCCCTGCCGCTGGACGTCGACCGGGCAGTGATAGTAAATCTTATCAAGGCTTATCGGTATCACCCAAATTTATGGATTGCGCCTTCTGTTGAATGATATTGGTTTGAATTTTGTTGTTGCTGTTGTTGCCGTCGTTGTCATGAAGCCGGTCCTAACTGGCACTGGTGACGGAATTTGCTCTGATGCAGTTTGTCAACGGCAGGCTGAAGCCACGAGGTTAGGCGGCGAGGAAAGTCCAAGTCTTATTGTGTCTGCAGGAGTTTCAAGAGCTGACGAAGATTGAGCGAAGTGTCTGTTCAGTCGGAGGGAAAGAGAGTGTCGTAAGATGAAGAGGCAATTGTGTGGGTAGAAGGAAGTAAAGACAAGAGGTGCCGTTGAACTTGCCGCGACTTCTTATCCCCGAGTAAGTGCTACTGCGTCGAAGATTAATGCAAGAACTGAGGGCAACCAGTAAGTTTGTTGTGTCTATTTGGTGTTGAGGCGAGGTTGATCGGGTCTATTGTGTGGGTTGGCGATGTTGTTGTGTGTTCTGATGGACAAAACACGGGAAGCTGCTACTTCCCCCAACTTCCTGGTTCCTACCTACCTTAGTATGAGCAGCTGTAATCGAAACCCTTGCAATGGAGGAAGGAACCGAGGGCTTGTGCTTTGAGCTATAAAATCAGCTCGCTGATATCTCTCGCTTGTTGCAAGGCCGAATTATTGGCAGCATCGTCGATTGTTATTGTGGTTGTTGCTTGTAGAGGTTGATCCACCGCTGCCTTGGTGGTGGTTGAGTCTACCTATGTGGTGATGTGCGTTGGCGTGTGTTTGTCCTTCAACTCTCTTGTCCTTTGAGTATGCACGACGATACTCCAATAGAGAAGTCCGAAAGCATGGCGCACGCATTGAAAAGAGACGCGGCTTGCCAGTACGGAAGGAGGGAGTGGTGCCAAACCCACAGGTGGATGTGGCAAAGCTCGCTTCACTCTTTTCATGGGGAGAAATAGACAACAGAATGAGAAGCACAGCAATCTGGAAGCCAAGCATTATCAGTTTCCCATGCGCAAATGTAATTGGAGGTTGCCGATTTTGTGAAGCACATGCATCAGTGGGTTTAATGTGAAAACAGGGTAATTGAGAAGAGCTTCGATTCCCGTCATGTTTGGGGTCAACATCACTCAGAGGTGAGGTAAGCCGTTTGAGAACGGTAGCTGCCAGCTCTACATGGTTTGCCCGCGACGAATTGGCCATCCGGCTGACAGAACAAGCTTCTGGTGAAGATTTACTCAGCTGCCAAACAGCAAACTTCTGCAGGGCCACGTGCTTAGGCCCGCCGCATCTTGGCTTAGGAAGGCGTTTGCAACCCACGAAATCTCGGGAGGCATTGCAGATACAAACAAAGGTCACATTCCTTAATGTGGACCTTGCTGCGTGCCGCATGAAGAATGCAGGCCTCTCACTTGTTTGCCACAAATTAAAGGGACCTGGTTCTCATGTGGTTAAGGAAACAGAGTCAAGCTTCACCTGCATGGCCTCGTAGATTCGAAGAACAAGAGTAGCAAACTGAAAAAGTCGTGGCAAAATTCTACGCCCTTGTTCAATACCAAACACACATACCGGTCATACTCTGGAACTTGGTGCCTTCTTGGCGATCAAGCGCCACTCTTCCCAACCACAGGAGGCACGTCTCAGAATGAGCACCTCAGGTTGGCTCCCAATTCGTTCTTTCATGGCCTCGAATGCCATTCCGGAGGCGACTTGGTCATCAAGAATGCACCCTGCCCCAGGTTTCTGGAACTTGAACTGCTTGTGGCTTGACACAAGGAACGTAGGGAGGTTGAAGGTAGCACAAGTATTTGGTGGCTTGAGTGCGTCGGATCAGGCTCCTTGGCGCAACGTCCCTTAAGAAGACGAGACCGGTACAAGCCATGGCATTTTGATTCAAAGAGCACTCAAGTGATGCCGGCACTTCTACATCACATGTTGTGGCGTAACTATTAGATCAAAACACCACCCTTGAATGTTTGCAACGTGGTACTGCGTGGGTAAGGTAGGGGTCGTGAATATTCGAGTCGTTTTGAACCTGAAGAAGGCGCAGGCCTTGCTCTCCAGAGAGCAGGAACGTGACCAAAGTTGTTCGATTAGTACAATCTCCCGAGGCCGTTGTCACGATGAAGCCAGCCCAGTCACCCTCCGAAAGATCTCCATGCGAACACAATAAAAATTGAATTAAAGCATCTTCTCTTGATCCTCGGCATCTTCGCAGACGGGCTCTGCGACCATGATCTCGCCCCGCCAGATTTCCAACAAGTTGACTACCGGGAACAGCAACACCAGGATAGACAGGAACTGCCCGAATTCCCACCTCTCCTCGCTGTTGTCAGCGAGCTTGTAGCCCTGGGGCCCGGATCCAAAGACGGACGAGGCCATGAAGGAGCGCACCGCGGCACCGATCGCCGACGCCGTCATGAGGGCCAGGCCGCCCATGATCATCGGCCTGGCAAAGCGCTTTCCCCGCGAGTGGATGTACCAGCTAGCGCCCAGGAAGACGAGGACGTTTGCGACGATGACGGCGATCGTACCCGCGTAGTCGATGAACGAGCCCCCGCCGGTGGTTCCGTTGACGGAGGACCATACACAGCCGACGGGCAGCTTGGACTCCTTCATGTCCTTGCCCAGGCTCTGCAGGATGACGCCGCCATATGTGCAGTTGAGCGCCAGGTTGACGGTCATGAGACTCTGTCGGAGAGTGCGGAGGAGCCAGTCTTGGCGGAGAAGTTGTCCGTAGATCAAGAGTGTAGCGTTGTGGACGGCCATGCTCATGTTAGAGAGACACCAGATGATGAAGAAGTGGTAGGGGACGATGCGGTTTGTGGTGGCGAGCCCGAGGATGGAGATGGCGATGCCCTGGAGGATTTGCGTATCGGAGTAGCCGTTCAGAAGCTTGCGGCGGATGCTGGAGGGACGTTCCTTCCGCTCGAACAAGACGATGGACCAGCTGAGGAGAAGGGCGATGGTGGCGGCGATGGTGAAGGAGAGCAAGACGGCCACTCCAGCGATACCGGCATTGCCAGCGACAGAGATGGTGGCGGGGTCGACAGAACAGTTCGGGGGGCTGAAGAAGGACATTTTGGCGAAGTGCGAGTGCAGGACTCGCGTCTAGAAAGAAATGAAGCTGGGTATCGAATTCGAGATGGGATTTTCGGCGGGCGGCGTTTGGGAAATTCGGAGATGGACGGGATTCAAGGTGCGGTACGGGACACCCTGATTAACGACTCGCAAATGCAGGCGCAGTGTTTAATTCCAAGTCTCCGTAAATCATGGCTCCATTATCGACGCTTCGGTTCGTTTGATCGATTGACTGATTGATTTAATGAAAGACTGGCGGCCCTGTTTCGCGTGCCACCAGGGAGCGAAGTGGTGTCTAATATGATGGAAGAAAAGGCATTCGTGCGTGAGGCGCGGCGCATTAATGCGTATGGTGAGGGTGGGCTGCCCCTTTTCTGACTGGACCCCACGGCGGCGAGGTTCAGCGGGTATGACGTACCAGTAAGCGCTGCAGCTTTTCGTCTGAAACGGCCACCCGCTGAGGAAGATCCCTGAAGCCGCTGGACGACTGGCTGACGGGTGCTCTCCAGCGGCCTCTGAGCGGCCGTGTTTGCGTTGCCGCTGGTGGCTGTGCCCCACTCAAGCCACCCGCTTCCCTTGTCTTGGTGGTCGCAGATCCCCTCGCATCCTCCACGTCGCCATCTCACAATCCGAATCCATCCCGGCTGCCTCAAGGGCCCCTTGTCTTGGGCCACAATGCGAACCACCGGCGCTTTGCCTGGTGCCTGGACCCTTCCTCCACCGACAAAAGGGTCTTTTGTATTTTTGTTACTATTGGTTATTGTTTTCGTTTCCGGCTGATTCGACCGAATTTGCTGCATCAGGGCTTCGCAGGGAATCGAGGCATTGAAGCCACATGAAGAGAGACACACAATTCGTGGTGAAGTTGTCCGACGACACTGTCGCAGGCCGGCCGGGGGGTATCGTCGATCCGGGGAGAGTGGACGGTCACGGACACTGAAGATCGTCATCAACCTCGTCGTTTTTCCTTCCGCTACCGTAGCCACGGACAAGCCTCAGTTTGTTCGACGAGATCGCAGCGATGGACACCTCCGATGGGATTGCCGCCGCTGGCTGTGGTCCAGCTTCAGGAGCACCTTGGCGACGTCCGTCTTCATCTTGACGAGCTCCTTCCGATTCTCAGGTGTCGCTTCGTATGTCGTATTAATACTGCAGAGGAATTGTTAGGCACGTCCATGCGAAAGCGTCCGACTCCTTCTGGGTTTTTCGGAACACCTACAAATTAGATACTGCCACACTGATGTTCAGCATGATCTTCTGCGTCGCAAGCTGTTCTCTCACGTCGGTGAATTCCTTGGCTTGCAGCGTCAGCATCGTCCTCTTCCACAAGCCCAGCTTGCCCCCGGAACGGCCCTCGGTGGCCTTTTCCAGCTTCTCCTCCAGCAGACACAGGCTTTTGGCGTATTTCTTGAGGACCGTATCCAGGTCCCGAGCCGTGGACGGATGCAGAACTCCTTTGGCCGTGTCGTCGTTGCTGAGGTAGTAAAGCAATGTCTCGAGGATCGACAGCACTTCTTGCAGATCAGCCGAGAGGGTCGTGAGCACTCGCGGCGCGTCCGAGATGGCGTCAATCTGCCGGCTCACCGCAGCGCTGAGCTGGACGGCAGCCTCCAGATGGCCCGCGGTACTGCTAACGTCGACTGCGTCCGCCATCCTCCCACGCACATGTCTGTCGAGGCTTCTTCGATTGTGTGAACGGTTACAGACGACAGCAACCTCGCTGCGCTCGTCTTTTCGACCAAGACGAGGACCACACCAATCCTTAAGTAGCGAAGGCGCCGGGCGAAGCGGGTCCACGGCGCAGGAGGCACAGAAAAGCATCATGCCGGACTTCGTCCCCTCAAATGGCTGGAAATGGGTCGCTAACTCGGTGTTTTACAGGGGAGGAGCAAGGGTAACAGCGGACACCACAGCTAAATCGCTTTAGCCTTCCTGGAGTCCCATCTGCTCCAGGCGCACCCAATGGCTTCCTTGCGATCGAACTGAATGTGACGTACAGAATGGTACTTTTACCAAGGAAACGGGGACGAGTAGCCGTCATATGGTAAGCTGCATCTCGGGCCACGATTACACTTGCGAAGGTCTACTTAATTCATCTTCTTTCTAGGACAACAGAGTCTCTCTCTCTAAGCGTGGATGGTATCGGAACAAACAAGGAAATCGCTCGTTCAGTGTTATTACAAACAAAGGACAACAAAGGAAAATCTGTGAGCGCTTAGTGTTGGGCGGGCACATTGCTTTCGCCACCGTCCTCCGGGACCTTGCCCTCGGGCGGCGGCAGTCTAACAATGAGCAACAATGTTAGCGCGATCAAGCAGAAGGCTGCGACACCCAAGTAGGGCAAGCCGATCCAGAGCCCTCCCATCTTCATGCCCAGGCTGAACAGGCCTGCGAGCAGCGGCTGCGCGTACGTCTGTCCTGCAGTCTCAACCAGCGAGATGATGGAAAACAGCCGGGTGCGATGCGCCGCGTCGACGTAGACGTTGCTGACGCTCTTCACGTAGCTGCCCCAACCGGTGCCCAGCGACAGGATGGCGAGGCCACCGATAAAGGACCCGACCGTTGGCGATGCGGACATGCTCAGGGAACCGATCAACAGCGCTACGGAGGACAGGCGGGCCAGGAAGAGGTCGCGTTGGTGGTCGTCCGACAGGCGCAGCGACTTGGGCATCTTGGTGGATGCGAGGAGCCTCGAGAAGGCCGGCAGGATGAGCACGATCGAAAGCAAGACGCCCGTGCCATAAAGGGACGACAGGTAGCCTGTCTGCGACAGCGAGACGTGGTATCGCTTCGAGGCGAAGATGGACATGAACTGCAGCGTCGACAGCATGACGGGGTAAGAGGTGAGCATCGCTACAAGAAGAAGTATGAGAGACGGCGACTTGAACAGCGCCAAAGACTCCTTGAGGCGGAGAATCGTGTGTTGAATGGCCCCAAGCGCGGGAGACTCAACCTCGGGCTCGTCCTCAATCGGGTCGTCGGATACCTGGGCAGCTGGCTTGGTCTCAGGAATGAGGTGGATGGTGAATATCAAGGTCGAGAAGAGGCCAAATGCGAGCCCCATGACGGGCCAAGGGCCGGTCTTCTCCATCATCCAGCCCGCGATGGCGGGGGCGCACAGGTTCCCAATCATCGACACCAGGTGAACATGCATGAAGCTCTTTGCCCTAGTACAAGTGTTAGCTTCTCTCGACAGTCGACGGAGCAAGACTCGAAGACAAACCTGTTCTCGGAAGTTGTCACGTCGGCGAGCATTGAAAGCACGATGGCGCTCAGAACCGCATTTCCACCGCCAATCATGAGCATCGAAGGGCCAAACCAGAGGGCCTCCAGGGGAATCACCCGGGGAAACGCGCAGACCGTGGCAAACCAGGCCTGATCCAGTGCCATGCCGAAGATGGTCAGAGAGAAGACCATCTTGCGGCCGAGGCGATCAGCAACGATACCCCAGGGGAATGCACAGATGGCGCCGATGGAGGCCTGGAGAGCGCTGTACACCGCAAAGATGTATGCGACCTTGGACTGAATGGCGTCCTCCTTGCAGAGGCTCTCGTCAATGTTTTCGTTGCTCAGGACATCGTAGTAGTGGCGGCAGACAATGTCCTCGACCTTGCGGGTGGTGGGGATAGTCCACAGCCCGCCTGCAGCAGAGCCGAGGAGAATAATGGCGCAGAAGATGCCGACGATAACGTTCGGGTCGTGGACCTTGGGGACGTGGATGGTGTTGGCGGCGCGGATGAGGGAGTCGGTGCGGCCACGGCCGGCGCCGGGACGGCGTGGGCTGCCATCGGCGGCGATGAGGGGCGTCGACTCGGTGGGCTCCTCGTCTACGTAGTATCTAGACGGCGTGGCGGGTTCGTGGTCCCCGTTGAAGTCGTCGGATTGCTCGGCGCGGCGATGCATCTTGGCTGCGGTGTAACGGTTCCGTGGGCTTGGCTGTGGCGCTCCGATGCTCTCTCAAGAATGGGGTGTAGTACAGAACAGGTACGAGTCAGTCCCTTGATCCAGAGGGACCTCTCAAAAGGCACGAAGGGGAGGGAAGACAGCTCAAGAAATATGAATGAGATGGCATCGCTGGGGCAGGGCAGGCAATGATGATGGTGTGGTGACAAGACGCAGAGTGCAATCTTATCCCTTTCCTGACGTGATGGGACCCCAACGTTCAGACACGCGGTCTGAAACTGAAAATAAGGCACTCCCTGCGGCAACGAAGTGCTTCTCGCTCTGCCGCCGGAGCTACTGCTGCAACCTCGACGTATCTGCGACTCGCGAGCCGTGTGCGTTTGCCGCGGAGCCGTGTGTTGCGTACCTGGGCTTGCGCAGTGCGTGGCAGCTTTTACTCAGGTATTTTGCGTGGCACGATAAGAAAGGGACACACGACAAGATGCAGCAAGGGGCCAAAAGGTCCAATGTCCTGCCCGAAAAAAGCAGGTTGAACGAGCAGACGAGGAGGTAATATTCCTCCGTCTTACTGTGAGATGGCTCGCGAGTCGCTATCAGGGCCCTGCTGGGCGGACCTTTGCGCCAAAGTAGGAAAAGACAGCAGACGGGGGCAGACGTAAGTGCTCTGTCGTCATCAAATGCATCAAAAACCAAGCAAGAGAGGGAAGAAGGAATCTGGCCCGGCTATCGAAGACGATTTGCGGACGAATCCTGCGAATGAGCGGCCAAGAGAATGTTCCAAAGAAGGCAATGGGTGAGCTGTGAGAGGCGGCACACGACAGGTTCGCCGCTGCAAAACAGCAACCAAAGCTACGCAATCGCGAGGTAATAGGGCTGCATGAATTTTGGGGGCGCTTCAAAAGTCCCGACCGGCTGGGCGGCGGTAGCAGCTCGATGGCATTTGACACACTGCCTGTCGCTGCTGCGGTTGCTGTACCTGGAGCTCTCCTCCCTATCTCTGTCCCTCTCTCTCTCTCACACACGCAAGTCACAGTTCAGACACGCAGTAGAACGGGCGGGAGAGCTGCCCTTCGACGACGAGCTCTTCCCTGAGTCGCCAGCCCGGCAACCTATCAGATGGGGGCGGCAGCGTTCCCAATTTCCAGGTTAGGCATGGTGCGACTTCAGGGATGGACGAGGAAGAGAGTAAGACTGATCGCTGAGGAGCAAGAGAGCTCCCCCTCGGGATTGGGTTGGGGGGGAGCTCGGGGCGCCCAATGGGCGTGTTCGGATGCCGGCCGCCTCCCGATTGGGGATGTCATTCTCGGACCTTGCTGTCTGTGTGTGTTTGTGTGTGTTCCAGCAGTGGTGTTCAGCGGGTATTTGGAGTGAGAGCGAGTACGTATTTCTCATCACGACACATCACGACACCGAAGCAGAAAGCGAGAGAGACAGGACAGAGACAGAGACAGAGACAGAGACAGAGACAGAGACAGAGCACTGACGTGGTCCCGCTTACGTGGCGGCTTTCGACTGAGAGCATTCCCGCTGTCCAGTCTCATCGATTGCTCGTGTTCATCCGCGTTGTCGTCGTCTTACTCTCTCGTCGTGCGGTGACCTAAGAGATACGCCAACGCAGGTCCCAGGTCCTAGGGCAATGGCACTTTTGCACCGAGGCAAACAGATGCCCAATGCTGTTCCCCTCTTTAGCCTTCCCCATCTTCCCAATGACAGACAATAACAACAAGCATCGGAGTGGCAGAATCGTTGGGTAATGGGTAAGCTTAATGCGCCATTCGCAGCTCTGGACTCTCTCCTGCTGTTTGCCGCCCCTCCTCTGCAAAGGGCAAGGGACGCGCGTTGGGATGCGCCGCGGTTGTTGGCGACGACAATGACCGCGTTTGCCTTCGCATTGCGATCTTCTCTGCGGGCTGGGACCAGCAGCTGAGTGAAGGTCCGCTGCGAGGAAGAGAGCGAAAAGAGTTCAGGAACTACGCATTGGCAATTCGGGGGACTGCCCTGCTACCCATCTGTTGGAACGGGGGGAGATTGGGCCCTTCGCCCCGGTTCCTCCCCTTCGTCTTTGGGTGGTTCACGGCGGCCGCGTATCGGGCATCATCCAATATCCTTTGCTTTCTCTCTCCTCAGTTCTCTCGTCCCAGGTTCTTCCTGACGGCCGGAACGATCCGCGGGTGCTGGGCCCCTCGACTGAGGACAAGAGACAAAGCACCAACGGTCCCAAAACACGTGCAAGACACCTCCGAGGCGCAAACGCCCAAACGGCGCCTCCTCAGTTCCCTCTGCCCTGCCCCCTCTCTTCTCGCTTAACTCTGTTCGGAACAGATCAGTCTGGCCCGGCGCTCGGTGCAGGAGATGACCAGTCCACCTCCCGTACGACTCCGCCTAGCAAGCCCCTGGTCCACGATGTGATTGATGCTCGCGGAAGAGAGATATGCTTCCCGCCAGGCACCTCCCGCCCTCGAGTGGGGGATCACGAAAGCAGAAGCCAACTCTTATCCACGGGGTTGTACACCGAGAAGGGAAGAATTCAGGGCACGAGGTGTCAATGAACCGTAGACCAAAGTCTATTAGGAGCGGGGGAAGAGGGAAATGCATTGATTCCCAGCTTTGGAATGGCATTTGGCGCGAAGGGTCTGGTCTGGCGTGATGGCGCGCTTGAGTTTGCGCGCTCTCCCACGTTGTCGTTCCTCGTCCGACTGCATTACAGTTATGAACGCTGAGTAACTGTCAATGCAAACCGAATCCAAATCCAAATCCATCCAGTCGCCGCCGCACGCCGTGCATGAGGCAGAAATTTCAGTTGTGGTGCAGGCAGGTGGGTGCAGGTATTCCCGAACTCTCGGGTTTTTCTCATTTCTCCTTCGTCGCTCCTCATATCCCACACGCACCCGGGCTGGGCTGGCTGGGACGGTTTTCCTGTTATGAATGCTAATGCTACGGTAGATGTTCCCTGCGACGAGGAGAAGAGAGAGAGCCCAAGTTCCAATTGCCCGGACATGGCCACCGTCTTGCCCGCCCGCTCCCAAGGCTGGCATGGCATGGCATGGCTGCCCCCTCCATCTCTGTCCATCGCCTTTCCCAAAACCGTCTTCCGAGCCATTTCACTCGTCACCGGCATGCTCCCCCGATCTCCCGGGCCCAATTCCGCCCAAAGTGAGCAGCAGCAACAACCGTCAGTACCCAGGGCCCCGGGCTTCTCCTCCCCTTCGCGCCGGTCTGCTGCTGCTTGCTTCCCTGTTCATCTACCAACAGCATAAACATTCGTCCGGGGACTGGGACTCTCGCTACCTTCCAATACGAGCGCGCACATCCCTGGCGATAATGTAAATGAGGTTTGTTGTTGGTTGTCTTGGGAGGAGAACCGTAACCATCCTCCGTTTTTCTCTGGTTCTCAGCGAGGAAAACAACGCCCACCCCCCTCCCCGCGAGTACCTCCCTCCGTGAAGAGGTGATGAACCCAGGATTGCCCGCATCTCGCCCTATCGACCGGTACTCCACGACGAGTGCTACTATGGCGCAGGTTGAACCTGGATACTGTCTCCTCCCCGCTGAACGGGTTTGACGTTGGAGATCATCACTGGCCCTGCGGGGGGGGCTTCGTCGTGTTGGCGCCCATCACCCCTCGACGAGGTCGACGGAGGACCAGGCCGGAGGAGTAACCAGACCTTTTCGGTTCCCCAGCCAGCTGAGAAAGTCTCATGCTCCTTCTGCTCCTCCTACTGCTCATTCAGAAGTCTGAAGGAGCGATTTCCCAGTCACACTTTGATTTGACCACACGTTCGAACAGATTGGATGTGGCTGGGCTCAGAAGGAGGAAGACGGCCACACGTTCGATAGACGAGCACATCCGTAAGGCATCTTCGCATCAACCCCCTCGTACCGTTGTGCTCGTCTGTTGGGCCATAGATGGGCAGACCCGCACCGCTGGCGAGGATCTGGGCGCTTGATAAACCTGCTGGTGGTGGTCTGGTTCAACATGTCGACGAGGTCCGGTTGGTCACAATCTTACCAACAAGCGAAACCCCCCTGCAGCCTATTCGTGAGTGCTGCGGGTAGGACGCACGCCTTGCTTGTGTGGCCAATCCGCATTTGCTCTACCCGGGACGGTTGGGAAGTAACCGCCGCGCTGCCGCCTTCTTCCACTTTGATGTGCCTTCTGCAGAGTTGTAGCAGTTCGAGGGACCTGGCGCAACATGAACCAGGCTGCCGTCTCAGTGGATACGTTGGACATTGGGGAGCCTCAATGGAGCCACCACCGCGAGATGTGGCGTTTGACATGGAAGTGCGCATGCCACCGTGTCATTCAACGTCTACGGGGACCGGTGAACCACGGGCCGGGGGGCATAATATGGCAGCTCGTCCTGTCTATCCCGCCGGCAGGCACTTGGAGCGGAGCGTGACATACGTATGGCTGGTACATCCAGCTTTGTCACGGGTTACTCCGCAGAAGATGTTGTGAATTGGAAAGCCAGGAGTCACTGCAACTACAAAGCCAAGACTTACTGAGGAGCTGGGACTCGCGAATTGCTGCTTGTTTATGGCATGTCAAAACACGTCTGCAGCACGGAAATAAGAGATCGTCTACTGGATGTGACCTGAGGTACTGTGGTATTGTGGTATTGTGGTATTATTGCCACTCTCTTGTCATTCATCGGTTCTCGCCCAAGTCCAGCCCAACGTCAGACCTCCGTAGTTCAACGCTCCACTTCAAAGGAGGGTCGAGACTCGAGTTCCTGCTGCTCGGGCGAGGTTCGCAATCTATTCGCCATCTGAGAATATCGCTGATCCCTGACTGTCCTCTCATCCAGGAGGCTCCACTGCTTTTTGAGTTCTTACACTTGTCGTACCAACCACGATCGACGAGGACTGTGAGACTCGGCCGAGTGACAGCACCACTTTCCCAGATGTCTACCCATGTCTGTAGTTACGTTCGTCTTGTTAGTGCGAACACGCCGCCGGGCCTTCTCCCCGATACCCGGAAGAGCGAGAAGGAAGGCTAATGAGAGACGAAAGGCCCTCGCATTGTGTGTCCACTGCTATCGTCATGTCCCAATATCGGAAGACTGTTTGGGAAAATAACGTGGTCTACCCCTCACCAAAGAATCACGCCCCTGGGTGTGTCGTGAAGGTCATTTTTAGCATTGGCATTCCACCAACGCCCGTTGGCATGACGAAGGTTGCGATGTATGGGTGCTGTGACGTTGTGTATGTCCCTGCAGCATGAAGCTATTCCCGGTTCCAGCTCCTCTTAGTACCGTCAAACGTCAACATGAAGCGGTCAGCTGGCCGGGGGATTTCACCGGATTGAGCGTATGCAATTCCCCTGACAACCTCTCGAGGGCGGTTTGACGTTCAGTTCGCGGCTTTGGCATGGTTGACAAAGACCAGCAGCGCAGCAGGCCAGCTGGCTAAACGAAGTGAGTGACTACTCCCTTCCCCCATGCAACTCGTGATTGGTCAACCGGAGTTGACGCCGTTGGAGTTGGTTTCATTGGTTGCTTTCAGCATCTGGGTTTCCGTTACAGCTGCGCACGGGAACCATGTTTAGCCCCAGATGGATATGTGGTCAGAGATTCGTGGTAAGGGGGGGCTTGAAGCAAACTGCATATGCCTGGGCGCTTAGAAGAGGCAACTCTTTCGACGTGAGCACGGATTATCGCCAACGTCAGTCCGGTCCATGTGGACAAACCCCCGGCATAACCCCTTCCAAGAAGCGGTCGAGATTCAGCATGCACGTTACTTCCATCATGGAACATTCCAAATGAATGCGTTCCTAGGCGAGCCCCTTGGACAACGTATCTTCATCTGGCTTCGACGCAAGAAAGCGGTTTTGGAACAATGTTTGTCATCCTGATGGACAACGCCCGCAGAACCCAAGACGGCTGAGATCGGCTGAGAGGGAGTTCTTGGCTCCTTTCATTCGCTCTCGATCTTCGCTCCTGGAAAACGTTGTTGTCATCGCTTGCTATGTTCAGGGGAGATCGAGCAGGAATCCAAGGCCAAGGGGCCTCTCTCCGTGTCCGCCTCCGTGTCCGTGTCCTCAGTTCGCTGTTCGTCAGGCCTCAATACGACATGTGCAGTAGGGAATCTCCTGTCTCCAATGTCAGGTTTGCTACACCAAGGCTGCATGCGAGCGACAGCCGTTGTTGGAACCATGTAGATCCACTGGACGTTTCCTGTTCGCTGGGCGGTTTGCTGATAGCATCAGCATCATACCATCCCTTTTGCCATCCGACGTTATTCCATGCTATCAGTTTAGACATGACCATGATGGAGTCGCGATGGATAATTCCAAATTCCAGCGGCACCATTCAACAGCTCATCGGTCCTTCTCTGCGGCTGTCTTCAAAGCAGTGGCACAGCATCCTCACTTTGCCTAAATGAGTGGACATCGCCGACCTAAACCGCTCTGCTGGGTCGCCTCCTGGAATCTGCGAAGGATGACGAGTGCTGAGGTGCCTGTCGTGACGCTGTACTGCCACTCACCGTCTCCCCGAGCGCTTCCATCATATGTGACCGCCATTCAGCTGGCCAGTTTCAGGCCTCAATGCTGACTTCAAACTCCATTCAGGTCAGGCATGATATCTGACGAGTCTTCAGCCGCCCAGAGCTCTTCTCCTCAAGCTTCCTCGCCGCATCTGACGAGTCATCCCGCAGTGGCACTGCGGCGGCGTTGGTGTGACCGCCAATCTTCCCCCCCTTTTGGCCCCTCGCCCCCTTTTCCCGCGCCGCAATGAGCGGCTCGCCTGAAAACATCGACAGCGTGAATGCGTGTCCAGTGTTGATTCTGTGTGACTCGAGTCCTCGGATAGATCGATTTCTGTCCTACCCAGGATCGGATGTCTCTATTTGTGGACGCCCAGAAGAAGCTCCGTCGAAGTCGGCGACCAAGTATGATGCCACACAGCTGGTGACACCAATGAGACATGAACGATCGGAGAATTACTGGTCACCATCTTGTGGCTTGATCAGGTAATGCCCGACGCTGTGAAACGATCAACTGAATGAATGATGAGATGGTATGAAATGGAAGACCATTGTTTGCTGTGCACGTCCTTCTCAACTGACACCTGACATATTATCCACGTGGCAACGAGCCTGAGAAGACTTCACTTCAGACGTGTCGCGGACTGATGGGGGCTGAAGTCGCCATGCCCTCCTCGTAGACCCTACATCTGACAAGGCGACTACGGTCAGTCTGCGCCGGCCGGCTTGGTTTGTTCTCTTTCGCCACTGTTCTCTCCTCTCCGGTGGCCCCTTGTCCCCCTCACACTGCTGGCGTACAACTTAGTGCATCTTGGTTCACAAGGGAATTAGAGGCGGAGACCAGATCGAGCCGCGTTGGCCCCGAACACCGAACATGCCTGCAAGCCCGCACACCATGGCGGGGACCCTGGTCAGCCGGTGTGCCAGCTTGCTAGCTTGCCAGTGTGTCAGTGTGTGTCAATATGCCAGGTATTTACGTCTTTACGTCCCGGGGCCCGGGTTGGACATGTCCGTCCGAGACCCTAGAGCAACGGAACGCTTCTCATAGTAGTAACTTCTGAGCAAAGAGACGTGACTTCAAGAGACGCAACGAATTAGACCTCGTAACTCGTACAGTGTCCAGTTAAAGGATAAGTTACCGCGCTTATCCCGGCAACTGCGCCAACGTCTTTGCGCCACCAACCGCAAGTATTCTCCATATCAACCTCATGCAGGACGCGCCCGTTGGGTGACAGAAGGGGAAGCAAACATGAACTGCAGGGCGGCCGACCGCAGGGGACTGATCATGCTATTAGCATGTAGGCCAGGCCAGGTCGTGGATGTCACGTACCCGCCAAGTGCTGTACCAGCAGGGGTATTTTGGAAAAGAGGAGGGGGGTGGGCAGGAAGAGGAGGAGCGAGAGGGTGAACATCAACGTCCTTTGCCTTCCCCAGATTGGATTCCCAGCTACTCGGGGGATGGTTCGCAAAGATTGAAAGAGGAACTTCAAGCTCCCAACAGCATAGACGAAGCTGATCGCTCCACGGACGGACCGCAGCGAGCCATCGGGGCCGGTCTCCTCCCCCGACGACCGTGGAATCGGTACCCATTCAGAACCGCGCTAGAGACCGGGAATAACAGGCGGGGGTTCCGGCGCTCTCCATTTTGTGTCCATGATCGAGGACGTCTCCAGTCCCGGATGCAAGCCTACGTCTTCCGAGCGTCGAGCGGCCCACAAGATGGAGGGCAACGCTCAGATCAATCCCTGATATTGTCATTGTTGGCACTAAGGACCGTTGATGAATTTGCTTACACCCCTGCCCGGTGATGTTTCTCAGACCTCACAACCCCGGTCTGGTGGTCATCGAAACTCCAACAAGATTGACAAGGGTAGGGGAGAGCCAATCATGGACCAGGCCAGCCTCGACATGACCGCACCAACAGAGGTTGAGCACCTTGAACGAGCCTTGAAATGTGTGAGATGGTGGTATTGGACCCGACGGGACGGGTCGACATGCACACTAAATTACTATCACACATTTTGTCACATTGGACATACTACGTAATTTCCCTTTTCCCGTTCACCAGTACGGCGTATGCGACCTGCAGTTTGCTTTCTGACTAGCAGACTGGGCGCACTCCGGCGATTCGAGCGCCTGAGCATTTTTTTGATAGCCCTTGTGGATCTGCTCTCTCTTCTTCGTGTGTGCCTCCTTCGTGGATTCATTGCGACCTCGCAGTCTACGAATGGGAGAGACAAGCTGTGACCGGGGACCAGGAGGGTGACCTCAGGCGCAAGGTTGATGGATCCTTGCCAACGGTGTAGCAGATGACATACAAAAACCGATGCACATTTGGCCATCTTGCGCAGTTCAAGGTCGGACGTCCACATTATCCAATCATGCGAGTTTTCTCATTTCTCTCCGTCCATGAGACCAGAGACGCTTTCGAGGTTGTGCCAGAACGATTTCTTGAAAAAGTGACACCTCCGTCCTCAAATATCAGACCGATGGAGCAGGACGGATAGATGACGTCCATCGGTCCAAGAGGTCGGAATATGAGGCGGCGACGGTGTTACGTTGTGCAACTTCTGGGACACGACTTGCAGACCAACTTCATTGTGAACCTGGAACCCGGGATGTTTTACCGGATATCTGGACTTTGCAGCAGGACCAGAGTCTGTGTCGACCTGGAGGGTATCCATCGCCCCCTCCTGTCCCCCCTTCCACCCTCCCCTCCAGGACTGGCGGCTCCTACCACCGGGGTCTAGATATTGATCGATCGTTTCTTTTCCCTGCACCATGTTCGCCAAGATGCCCCCACTTGCATCCTTTTTTTGGACAGTCGCCGACGACAGGGACTAGCGGGCAGGCGCCCTCGAGTTGTCGAGACTCCAGCAGAGTTCAAGAACCTGGTCACCCGTTGGCCCACATCAACAAGCGTTGCGTGTAGCGAGAGAGAGAGACAAATGCTGGTGTACATACACCGCCAACAACAGCGTTGCATCGGACCGCAACTGGCAGGGCGTGCTCTGCGCCAGTCCGCAGTCTCTGCTGGCGCCGTTGGTCCTCCCGAAGATCCATGCCGGTGTGGTCCTAGCCGACGGTGATGCATCAGCACCTTACGAAATCCATGAATGCTTGCATGGTGGTATCTCGGACTTGAGCTGTAGGGCTTTGTGGGCTTACGATACCGTCGCTACAATGGATGGACGGTTCTAAAGTGGAAAGCTCGTCGTGGTCGGATACGGTATCCGTTCGATGTTGGCGTCTTTTCCCTTGACAGTTTTCTTCTACCTTACCCCACCCCTTGTCACGTTATCGTTGTTGATATGCGGGTAGACATCCATCGCTTGTTAGGGTGCCTGCCGCCTTCCTTTTACCTTGAGCTTGATTTCTCTTTTCTCCCGGTCTGTGGTAGCGCTCCTGTCTCAAAGCCCGCGCTCTTTTGTCCAACATCCCTGGTACCTGGGCTCTGCTAGCATATAAGAGCCAGTGCGGAGAACTTAACCTCGTTCCTACCCTCTTTTCTTCTTCATCGGCCTCCTCATCCATACGACGAAGACACTGTGACTCTCTCCCACCTCATCCTTTGCAAGTTCGTCTCTTCGTCTTCGCCCATGTCGCTGTCGTCTGACTCCATCTAGGGACATCCGCACAGGAACGCTCAACCTCACTAGACGTCGGAGAGCCTCTCAAGATGGCCATCAGCGTCCAGGAAAGACGCGCTTCACAGCAAGCAGCTGAGCGCACGACCCAGCAACCTTCTCGAGGCTGCCACCAGCCAAAGCGAGCCCCGAACCTATACGACATGGAGACCTTTGGGGGCGAACAGAATCTGTACTCGTCTCCGGCGGAAACCTGGGAGCCCAATCCTCAAAGTCCCGCATTGGCCTTTCGCCGATCCGGACGTTCTCGTCACCCTTCAGTTGACGCCAGCCGCTTATTCACTCCGATAAAGCGACGGCTTCCACACCCAACCAAAACGGAAAACTGTGAACCATCCACGGCACCGATGGCCAAAAAGGCCCGAACACCAAGCCAAGACCTTGAAGGCTCAGAATACAGAACACGACTTCTCTCTGTCGATACACTTCTTCAACAGCCTACCGCGCTATCTCCTCCTCATCACCGATACGTCCAGCAGCCCACGCCTCAGCCTGTCCAACATCAAATACACTGTTTTGTTCCTTCACCGTCCAACTCACCGATTCCATCTTCGCTCGTCGCAACTCGAACTTTTCCACCGCCTCATCACCAACCGTCCATGTACCCCCCTATGCAGAGCCATGGATATTCTGCGTCTCCTCAGTCCAGGCTCATAAGCTGTGATGGGGTTTCGTCACCTATAATGCCCTCCGCATCGGCCAATGTACACGGCAATCATCAGTCCGGGCAATACGCCAATACCGGTTCCAGTCCATCATACGAGGGACAGTCCAACGGACAGTCCAACAGACAGTCCAACAGAAGCTCAATGGCAAGCTCAGCAAGCAACACCGGCGCAAGATCGCTGGATCGTCAGCCGGAGGAGAGGCAAGATCAAGAGCCTTCGATCAACATCGACGCTCTGTTACAAAGGCTGCAGAGTATGACCCCTGAATCCCGAGAGGAAGAGTTTGGTCAATTGGCCGCAGCAATACTGAAGAATCTCTTCGACTCGAGCCATTGGTGCAAACAAAAGATCCAAAAGTCCAGAAACGCAACCGAGACATTGCTGAAGGCCATCATAGAGCGCGACCGAAGTGAGCCCAGTGGAACTGGTCGCCGCGCCTGTTACTATTGCTTCGAGATGTTACGAGAAGACAGATTCGGCAAGGACCAGCCCGCCAACGCCATCCTGAAAGCCAACGGAAACTACAGACCGTTCAACGAGAAGCGCAAATATCCCGAATCGACAAACATTGAGCCCTTGCGGCAGTTCTGTATGGATTGCGGCGTCCGTCTCCACTTTTACCGGCGCTGCCGGCGCTTCGTTTCGGAGACCGGCGCGGCTTGGTGGGCCTGCCGCTGCCGGGTGCTACGCCTGGTTGTGGACGATGAGAATGAACCTTGCCCGGATTGCAACTGTGTTTGCCCGCTCAGGAACCCTGACGAAGATGATGACACCTTTGAGTCGGACGAGTCGGATGGGTTGGACCCTTGATTGACAGATGGCAAGCTCGTCTAAAGTCGCAGTCGGCTTGCGACGGCGATGCGTGAGGGGAAGAAGACGGCCTAGGAGCACTACGCTCCTGTCTACTGTATCATCAGCTTTTCTTTGTTTCTTGTATTCGGTTGCTTTCTGGCGAAATTTGTTTTGGCGCGCAGTCGTCGAACTTTGGAGGGTGTATCTGATATCCACGGAGGACAACAGCACTCCGGCAGATTTACACGGAAAATTTGGATTGGTGGGAGGCAAGTTGTCTGAAGACGGTGAGGTATTTTGAAATTGGACCGGAAGGCTTGTTTGCTTTGTGTGTGAATAGATTTACTGCATGACTTTGGATTGCCCAAGTGTCTTTTCTATGACTGCCCAAAAGATTATTCTATGTACGCCGAACCCATTCTAATATGTCTATGTTTTGATATCGTTTTGGCCGGATCGACAGGCATCGATGCCAACTTAGTTGTAGCCTGATCTCCCCTTGGTCGACACCCCGTGATCCCGAGTACGGTTGTAACCGCTGCGACCTTGAGGGACCTCTCGATGTCGTTCGCTTTCTGCCATCTTGACGTACTGAGAGCCTTCGCGAGGTCTTCCGCTGGCGTCTCTTTGCCTGGGGCTTGATCTCG
>VNWS01000095.1:0-27307 GCA_009800995.1 Colletotrichum sp. COLG31
AAACTTTTTATAATCTTACTAGCTATAATTATAGATCTAATAATTTCCTACTATATAATAATATAATTAAGATAAACTTTTTATAATCTTACTAGCTATAATTATAGATCTAATAATTTCCTACTATATAATAATATAATTAAGATCTATTATAATTATATAATAAAGATTTAGATTACTTATTAATGTTTAATATTTATAGCTTATCCTCTCTTTTATAGTTTAATATTATTAAATATATACTCTATCCTATTAAAGTTAATAAATAAATAGCAGAAATAGCCTTTAATCTAGGGTAGATAATACCTAATCTTTATAGTATAGTTATATAGATATTCTATAAACTCTTAAGTGTTATTCTTATTATTATTCTATTTTAAATATATTTTCCTAATATATCGCTTTAGATTATTAAAATACTCTTTAATAAGGTTAAAATCTAGTAAATATAGAGGTAGAAACTTAAGATTAATACCTAATACTTAGTATAAATCCTTAATTTTAGGTATATAATAGTAAGAAAAGTTATCTATAATAATAATAGAGTTTAGCTTTAGAAAACGCTTATACTTTAGAATAAAGTACTCCTATAGCTAATAAAAGAACTTATTACTATTAGTTATACTATAGTATATAGTTAAGTATAGGATACTACTTAATATTAAGGCTAATAGGATTTATATATAAAAGTTCTAAAACTAATTAATCTCTATAGTTTAAAATATAATAAGCCTTTTTAGCGTCTATTTAATCCTCTATATCTTAATATCCTTATTAATATTAGATTTATTAATAAATACTAGCTAGTTAGAGTAATATTATTATATATAATATAAGTATTTATATTATAATTTATTACTTTACTAAATAGTAATAATCTTAGACTTCTTATTTATCTAGCTAGCTAAGTTTAACTATTAACTAATTATAGAATAACTAATTCAGATCTTAAAGACTTTAAATAGGAAATCTTATATCTCTTTAAGAAATAGATTGCTATAATACTATAGTAGTTTAAGAAGCTCTATATAATACTATATTTCTATTTTTTATTAACTCTAATAGTACCTCTTATATCTCTATACCTTACTAGTAATATTACGTTATAATCTATATCTTTAAATTATTTATTTAATATAGCTAATAATATTTACTAGTTTATAGGTTTTTTAGTCTTTAAATAGTAGTATTATTATAATTACTAATAGCTATAGATTTAAAATTCTAGGTATTATTATATTATTATTATTACTTAGTGTCTTTCTTAATATATCTAATATAATAAACTATAGATATATACTAACTAATAGTAAACTATAAGTAACTAAGTATAATCTATATAGTAATAAACTCTTTCTTAATATTATAAATAAACTAAACTATTAAGAGACTTATTACTCCTATTAACTACTAAAGCTATTTACTCTAAAGAACTATATTAAGCCCTCTAGTATATTTTTATATTACTTAGAGCTATAGAAATTATATATTAAATAGATATATAAAGTTATACTATAAGTCTCTTCTTCTATTCCTTAGTAAATATTACTATAAACTCTAATAATAATAAATATACCTTTTATTAGTTAATTAGTATAGGGATAAAGTAACTAGCTAGGTTAGTAATACCTCTATAGGTAAATTAACTACTATAGAGGTATTAGATATATACCTTATATCTCTATTATATAGTTATATATTTAAATACTACTATAATTATAATAATTAATACTAATTGAGGTACTAGTGATAGATTTAGCGCGTTTTACGTGTAATGCGGAAAAATGCGTATCATAGCGTAAAATTAGCTTTTTTTTATGTTTTTGTATAAGTGGGGAAAAAAAAGGGGGGCGGACGCTGTCAACGCAACGGAGTGTAGCATTGCTAAAAAGCGCGTCACAACACACAACTGGCCGAGCTTTCCGGCAAACGAATCAGTATCCCAGCGGGGTCTAGATTGGATTAGGTATGCACGTTTATGTCACTATATTTCTTCTTAATTGGAGGGAAATTAGCTCTTGGAGGGAATACGGGCAAACGCACACAGCGCCCGACACCGACACCGAGCCCGCGACTCCGCTTGCCCAGACCGAGTGGCCCCATCGTCATTTCCGAGAGGTCACCCGGTAGAGATCCGATCGAGGGATCGCGGGGTTGCGATGTACAAATAGGGCAACATGTGCTATCATCTTCGCTTTTCATGATGGGTACGAACGTATGCGCAAGTCAAGATGAAGGGCCAATCTAGCTGGTTCCTCTTGGGCAGCTTCGCCTTGTGTGAAGCGCGCTCTTTCTGGTCTTCCGTCCCGGCTACTTTTGGTGACCGAGATGGAGACGGGTATATTCTCAAGACCGGCTACCCAGTTGGCAATGGTAAACTTGGTGGTAAGTCGCCGTAACTCAGATTCTATGGGCAAGTCTGAAACTGTTTCTAGCAATCCCATTTGGTCCTCCCGGCTCGGAAAAGGTCAACCTGAACATTGACTCCCTTTGGGCTGGTGGCCCCTTCGGAGCTTCAGTAGGTTCCCACATCCATGAAGACAAGGATCTCAGCTCAACTCAAACAGAACTACACCGGCGGCAACCCGACGGAGCCAAAATATGAAGCTCTCCCGGAGATTCGCGCCACGATCTTCGAGAATGGAACCGGAGGTAAGCAGATGGATATTTAAGATCGGGCCAGCGAAACTCATTTTTTTTTCAAGACGTGTCGCCGTTGCTCGGTGTCGGGGATGACTATGGCTCGAATCGCGTCCTCGCCAACCTGACTGTCAACATCAATGGCGTCAGCGACTACAGCGACTACCGACGAACTCTCGACCTCAAGACCGGCGTTCACACCACCAAGTTCGTAGCGAACGGCGCGGCATTCGAGATCTCCCATTTCTGCTCGTACCCAGACCAGGTCTGCGTATATCACATTGCCTCTGAAGGGGCCTTGCCAGTGGTAGACGTAGGTTACGAGAATCAACTTGTGGAACAGGACACATATAATGTGTCTTGCGGTGATGATTATGTCCGCTTCGCTGGCGTCACTCAACTTGGTCCACCGGAAGGCATGAAGTTCGACTCCATCGCAAGGATCAACAAGGGCGCTACTGTCACCAATTGCACGTCCGCAAACTTCTTAACTGTTACCCCAGAAAAGAACCAGAAGGCTCTCACAATCATAATCGGAGGCGAGACAAACTACGATCAGAAGAATAGCAACGCTGAGAGCAACTACACTTTCAAAGGAGAAGATCCCGGTCCGATTGTTGAGAAGACGACTTCAGATGCGGCATCGAAGTCGTTTGATACAATCCTGAAGGATCACATTGCCGACTACCAGAAGCTGGAGAGTGCTTTTGAGCTGAACCTTCCGGATACTCAAGGCTCCGAGGAGAAGGAGACAGGACAACTAATCTCTGACTATGTGTACACCGATGGCGGCGACCCCTACGTCGAAGCTTTGCTATTCGACTACTCCCGCTACCTTCTCATCACGTCCTCTCGCGCCAACTCCTTGCCCGCGAACCTCCAGGGCCGTTGGACGGAGCAACTTTGGCCCGCTTGGAGCGCAGACTACCACGCCAACATCAACATACAGATGAACTACTGGGCAGCCGACCAGACCGGTTTAGGTGAGACGCAGACTGCGCTGTGGGACTACATGGAAGACACGTGGGTGCCTCGCGGAACTGAGACGGCCAAGCTTCTGTACAACGCCAGTGGGTGGGTCGTCCATAACGAGATGAACACCTTCGGTCACACTGCCATGAAGGAAGGTTCGAGTTGGGCAAACTGTGAGTCAACTTCCTCGGTCTACTTCACGATGTTTTCTAACAACCTTTAGACCCGGCAGCCGCCGCATGGATGATGCAGCACGTCTGGGATAATTTCGAGTACACTCAAGACCTCGAATGGTTCACCCGCCAGGGATACCCTCTCATCAAGGGGGTCGCTGAATTCTGGCTCTCTCAACTTCAAGAGGATCTCTACTTCAACGACGGCACGTTGGTCGTCAACCCCTGCAACAGCCCCGAACACGGACCGACGACATTCGGCTGCACGCACTACCACCAAATGATCCACCAAGTCTTCGAAGCCGTCCTCCACGGCGCAACCTTCGTTTCTGAGGCCGACACCAAGTTCCTCGAAGACGTCACCTCCAGCCTGGACCGCCTCGACAAGGGCGTACACGTCACGGAATGGGGCGGCCTGAAGGAGTGGAAGCTCCCCGACAGCTACGGCTACGACGAGAAGTCCACCCACCGCCACCTCTCGCACCTCACCGGCTGGCACCCGGGCTACTCCGTCTCCTCCTTCCTGGGTGGCTACACCAACACCACGATCCAGTCCGCCGTCCGCGAGACGCTCATCTCCCGCGGCCTGGGTAACGCCGACGACGCGAACGCAGGCTGGGCCAAGGTGTGGCGGACGGCGTGCTGGGCGCGGCTCAACGAGACGGACAGGGCGTACGAGCAGCTGCGGTACGCGATCGACGTCAACTTTGCGCCGAACGGGTTCAGCATGTACTGGGCGCTGAGCCCGCCGTTCCAGATCGATGCCAACTTCGGCCTGGGGGGTGCTGTCTTGAGCATGCTGGTCGTCGACCTGCCGCTGCCGTATGCTTCGAGAGAGGATGTGCGGACGGTGGTGTTGGGTCCTGCGATTCCAAAGAAATGGGGCGGTGGTAGCGTGAAGGGGCTTCGGGTTCGGGGTGGTGGGGTTGTCGATTTCAGTTGGGATGAGAACGGTGTCGTGAACGAGGCGACGGCGAAAGCTGGTGGTAGTGTCACTGGAGGAAAGGTGCGGTTTGTGAATGTGGAAGGGACTGAGCTTACTGTTCTGTGAGTATGATTCGCGTGGAGAGCCTCAGTGATGGGCAGAGACAGGGTTTGAAATCCGTAACTAGTTGCGTGCGAGGATGCGCAGCAAAGTTGTGCGAAAATCAAGACATATCCTAACAACTCGTGAGTGCTTCAATATTCAGTGATATGTATAGTCTGAAAGCCTCAAAATGGGACACTGCAAAATTAAAATCAGAAGGTGCGGGATGAGAAGGGAAACTTGCCTGTCGTCAAAAAGGCGTGGTGCAGGGGCTGGCTTAGGCTGGCTACATCGCGGTGCCTGCCATATATTCTTTCCTCAGCAGCTACCTTCGTCAAATGCTCCTTCCCTCAATATCGAGATGTAAGGTCTATAGGTAAAATCAATTCAGGTGCAAAATAACAATTGGCGCCAGTTTTCGACGGGACGTTCTGAGGAAACGGGAGCGGATTCAGCGCTGGTCGCCGGCTGGGGTGAGTCGATGTATTTCGGACAGCCCGGCCCTTCTTTTTTACTTTCTCTTCACCTTACTCACATGACATATACATCCATCCATCATTGTTTTTGCGTGCCCGGCTTGTACATGTTCACCTGCCGCCGTGGAAACGAAGTGTTGATGCCGCTCACGAGGGGTGGGGCAGGTACCTCCGCGCCCGGGCCACGGGATCTGCGCGGAGTGGGTCCCGGTTGCGCGACCCCCGGGCTGCGAAATGCGGTTGCAGTGGGGTCACGAGGTCGGTGGTCTAACGGCGTCAGGCGTTGAAGATGTCAGTTGTCTGTTGTTAAGGGCTAGGGTTCGACTCGCTACTCTTGGCTGTATTTTTATGAAGTTGCTATTTGTCCTGAGACTCCCTCGCCCCTGTGAGTGAAAGGGCACGACCCCGGGAATGATTTTCGCCCGCAGGCCTACCTCCTTGCCTCCGATGTACATATAGTCCGGCTGGCTGTTTTCGGCGAATTTTGCGGTTGAGAGCTTCCCGTGGAGATTGTTCGACGCGATCTTCTGCGGAGATTTGTTTCTTAGCACGTCACGCATCGTCCAGCCTGCACCTACATGGATGATAGAGATGCTCAGACGACACCTGTGCTACGGAACGACAGTAGAATGGCACGAAAGCTACCATTGAGATAGATGCTTTCAATGCCCACTGAATTCCATTACAGTAGTTCTAGTACGTTTGCCTTCTACTTCATGCGTTCTCCCCGAGTTCCGCTGTCCGCGCGCCTCATCCTCAGTTGCCTTCTACGAGTAAAAAGCACGAGCTGTCAGCGATCTCTGAGGTCAAGTAAGCGGATTAAAGATAACATACTTTTAGGAAATGAACATGGTTGTGCTAAGTACGCTGTTATATAAAGAAGGAGCATTGAGCCAAAACGTGCCTACTCTTCCCGCAACGATGTTCCTGATGTTGGACAAGTCTGTTCGGGCACCGTCTCCAAATTGATAAGCCTAGACCCAGTTTGCTCCTATCACGTTCTGTGCATTTTTAGAAGTCAAACTTATTGAGCTGCCATGCGCGTAAGCGTTATACCGTTCGTTATCTTCCTCCTTCGCTGTTGACGGTGTATCCAAATCGGAAACAGTGCCAGAAGCTAAGCGACTAATGACTGATTCATTGAGTCAAAAGCTACGCTACCGAGTCCTTAATCAGCCGATCGCATGATATACATATGCAGCTCGCTTCAACTGAACTTCATGGAATGTACTTCATGAATTTGTTGTTTTGAGAAGCTGAAAAGTCCCTGGAGGCGTTTTGTGGCATTCCAAGCTCTGCCCACAAGCGTAGTATATCTCCATGCGCCGTCAGGTCTGAAGTAGACAAATACATAAATTGGCAACTCCACAACCAAATTCCGAGAAGCCAAGCAAGGAATTGCGGATCCTACAGCGCTCGTTTTCAGCTTGGGCTGTATAGTTATCACGCAAGTCTACTCTCAACAGTGATCTTACGCGCCAATACAAGCATGAATTCTTTTCAGACTATCGTATGTTAGCTGTCACAGCGGTTCTGCGTAGTGTTCGACCATTGATACGCAGTAAGAGGAAACGTCGGAAAAGAAAGCTGATGCGGTAATATAACCGCAACATGCCTTGCCAGTACGGTAGGTACTTTAGTCATGGTATCAAATGCCCAATGTGTCTCGGGTAGAAGATTTATTAATACGAGACTGTGTTCGATAGAGCGATGAACGGATTTGCGGGCTCCCAGCGGGTTTCAGGATGGCTTGCTTCAGCTTTTATTCTATGAAGGCGCGGGCCAAGTGGTCCTTCCAGGCTTCAACTTTCTAAGCTGCGGTGACGAGTCTGAAAAGTCTCAGAGGAACAGTAGTCACAGCGCTGTTTGGTGATAAAAAGAATCAAGCATCAGCGAGGAGAGGCTCTCTGCAAATATCTCGCAGATGAGTCCCTTTGTCTGGCGACCATATGAGCTAGAAAGGGGGCGTGAGCTGCAGTTTCCCCGTCACCCTAAAGGGGGCGGGCGACGTGGTAAGAACAAGCACATTCACTCTCACTTTAGTGTCGCCCAAGGTTTCTCCCAGATATTCGCATACAAATAGACAGCCAACGGTGAGAAGCACTAACGATAAAAATTCAGATGCATAGGCAAAAGAAGAAGCTATGCATCTCAAGTATTCTGTCTAGCTGGGCATTTTTGATATAGGCTCTTTCCGTCCCTTCTCCTCAATTTAGAAGACCAGGGACGATCCCATTTGCTCTTGAAGCATCAAAGAATACATTCTAAACTCGTAATTTATACTACTACAACACAAGCGTTCGCGTGGGATCTGGTCTGTATCGGGACATGGGTCACTCACGTTCAGATCCCCCAAAATTAAGCGCGTCTGTTGCTGTAGAAAGGCGAACACTGCCCTGGCACTATATAGCTCGGGGCATGAGTAGAAGAACTCAGCTTCTCGCGGGTTACAAGATATTTCAGTGCAATGGGGTTCCATTCGCATACGTGTTGTGCTGTCGTATCATACCATCTCGTCTGACTGCCTATGTAGGATCAATGGGTGGCCTACTGATTCAAGAAACATCACGTCTTTCACACACGCCCAGCCCGGGAGTATTCGCTCCCTATCACAAAGATTAAGCCCAGAATAGTGATGATCAAAGATGACCTCGTGTCCACCTCTCCCTGAGCCCTCTGCCACTTGATATCTCACCAACATCACTTGCATCACATGACTGAAACCTGTTGACTGCAATCAGTGCTTGGAGAACTGTGATTTTGTCTGCCCATCAGTAATTGAAAGGTGCAAAAACACTTTAATACCTAAATCGAGTCAATGCAAAATCGAACCTCGCAGCGGAGGCACACATAACCCTTTGGATGCAAAAAGCCGCGACATCCACTAAACTCACCTTCAGCAATCTGGTCTCGGCAATCAATTTTGACGTAGATGAGAAGAAATTCCGACGAGAAACGAAAAACAAAGGACCCAACGCCGGCTCTCCGTCGTAATAGACCAAGCCGCGCTCCATGAGCATACATTCCCTAGCAGTTGTACATCATCCCAAGCCCAATTTCTTCCTTCTATTCTTGTAACAATAACCCAGGCAAGAAGACGTGAGTCAAATGACGAGCCGAGACGGAAGATCTTGTGTCGCACACTGTGTTGGAAAGTTGTAGTCTCCGTGTGAGTGCCTTTCACGTGCAGGAGGAGCTTCTAGATTTCAGCTCATCACCTATTCGAATACATTCTGCCGCGGCTTCGTTCAGAGAGAGCAAACATGCCCCTTTTATACCTCGTAACGACCAGCCGCAGACAGCAATATTGGTTTCTTCGTCCGCCACAGATCATGATCACAAAAGTCCTCAATTCACAAGATTCCAGTCTTCTCAGACAAGTCGGCTCTCAGCTAGCTTTCAGCATTTTCTGGGGTTATTCACAGGCGAAACAATTGCCAAGGCCGAAAAACACCGACAAAGAACCCGAGATATTCAAACCTCAAAAACCTCCTCCGTGATCCAGCCACACATCTGCAACTCAGGCGCGAAGGAAGGCACCGTCCTTGCGCCTCATCGCCTACAGCTCTGACGACCACGACATTTTTGCCGAGAAACTAGCGACATCATGTTAAAGCGTTATTTATACCTATGCAACCTCTTGGTTCGGGCGGAAATCGCAACTTACGTGGCAGGGGAATACCGATATGTCGAGTCCGTATCCTCAAGAGATCAAGCGCCTTGTGTGGCATTTGGCACATAGACGGACGCTACCATGTATCCAGACAGCTCATGTATAAAACCTCATCTTCGCACGAGATACAGCATAACTCAGCGCAAAAGTCTCATGGTCGTTTCACTGCCATTACGTGGAGTCTCATTATGTCATCTCACGAGAATCCGCGGGATTAAGTAGTAGCCGACTGGTACCAGAGACGATCACGTCCGTCACACGCGCATCTGACCTTTGAGTATTTACTCCTCACCACGCAAACTAACCGCTGGATAGCAGTGACGAAAGATGACCTCATGGTCCACCACTTCTCCTATGGGACATCGATCGCGGTCTCGACTGAGGAAGCGCAACCTCGTGGTCTCTCCAATCCATGTCCGTTCGCGACGTTTAGCATCTTGCAATCCGCCGTGCACTATTGGCTGTTGATATCCACCATCAACTGCAGATGCTCAAGCACCTTTATGCAACCAAAATGAGAGTGCAAAGTCCGATCTCACCGTGAAGACACGCTCGAACCCAACGGACATAAAAGCCACGGCAGTACAACCGATTGAACACCTTCACAAATGTATCTCTTCGACATCTCTCACGGGAGGAAAATTTGCCGGAAGAGAATGGGAAGAAAGGATTGAACACCAATCCTCACCATGCCTCAACCACGTCCTGGCCGATGAGCACCCATGTCCCACTAGATCCCAAGTCCGGCGTCTCCCCTACCATCTTGTTCTACCCACATACTCACAAGATGAGACCATTTCTCAGCCGAATGGGGGTTGCTGAAGGAGTACTCACACAATTGGTGGAAACGGTGGCCGCGTTGTCGGTACTTCTCACACCAAGACTTCATGAACATTTTGTGTTCGGATCCTCATAACATCAAAATTGTTGCCTGTCCCCTACCATGGGGCCCAAGTGTTCTCTTTTTATTTATCCTTTACTCATACCAGCAGTACACAACAAGAAACCAGGCTGCTCAACGCTGCAATCATCGTCACAGTTGCGTCCTCAACTCATCAGTTCAATCTTTTCATTCAAGTCAGCCTCAGCCAACTTGCTGTACTCATATCTGGTATCTAATGCCATCTCACAGCATCATCCTGTTTCCACCTCAGGCTTCTTTCTCTCCTCCCCAGCCTGATTTGCAACCACGCCGACGTGGGAATCTTCAAAACATACAGTTCCCCGGCACATCCACTCAATCTTATATGTACAACAGAAAAGCCACATATCCCACGTGTGCTTTACATGTATCAAGAACAAGACATTATGGTCAATGGAGAAAAGAAGAAGAAAAATTGTAACAGCGCTCAGAACAGAAATTCTTTTTGTATGGGTTCAGACGTAAAGTGAAAAATGTCGGTCGTAACAAGTGAGGGGACACGCTTAGCCAGCGACGTTCTCGGCGGGGTACCCTGTTTTCCATGTCAGCACTGCTTCCAACCATATGAGAATGGGGACATAACTTACACCATGAACACACAGCAATAATGGCATACAGACAAATAAGCTGCAGCCCCTCAAGCCAGTGACTCTTGCCGTCGCTGATGAGGTAGTTCACCAACAGCACCGCCACAAACAGCACCGCGACCTGGAACAGGTCAAAGCTCATCGTCATGTCGTCCTTGCCCATGCCCCAGCCAATAATAACCAGCAACGGGATCAGGAACAGCGCGACCTGCATACTCGAGCCGACCGCCACGCCAATCGCCAGGTCCATCTTGTCCTTGATCGCGACCGTCACAGCCGTCGCGTGCTCCGCGGCGTTGCCCACAATCGGCAGCAGAATCAGACCGACAAACTCCTCGCTGATACCAGAAGCCTTCGTAACCGCGTCGATCGAAGAAACCATCGCTTCGGCGCAGAAGGCAATCAGAACCGTCGAACCCGCGAGCGTGCCGACCGCAACCAGGAAGTGCAGCTGCGGGTCCTCCTCCTCGTCATCGTCGTCCTCGCCCTCCTTGGGGCGCTGCATCATAATCCGGCTGAGCTCGGCGCGCTCGTCGTGGTCGCGGACGCCCGTCTGCGCCATGCGCGCGCCGGCACCAGCCAAGCCACGGCCGAGCGCACCCTCCTTGAGTCCGCCGCGCGACCACGGCTTCGCGGCCACCTTCTGCGACTCCTCGTTGAAGACGGCCGAGTGCGTCTTCAGCTGGAAGAAGAGGTACGACGCGTAGATGATGAGCAGGATGACGGCAGTGCCGCGCGACAGCTGCGCGACGTGGGTCGGGTTGTTAGTGCCGTCGTTCTTGTCGAAGACGGAGGGCACAATCACGGAGGCGACGGCGAGCGCGAGCAGGGACGCGGCGGTCTGCGCGACGGTCGTGTTGAAGTACTGCTCCGGGCGGCGGAGGCCGCCGAAGAAGAAGCAAAAGCCCATGACGAGCAGCAGGTTCGAGAGGATGGAGCCGATGAGGGAGGTCTGCACGATGAGCGGCTTGTTCTCGGCGAGCGCGATGATGGCGACGATGAGCTCGACGGCGTTGCCAAAGGTCGCGTTGAGGAGGCCGCCGAGCGATTCGCCGGTGCGCAGGGCGATTTCCTCCGTGGCGAAGCCGAGCATGGCGGCGAGGGGGATGATGGCGATGAAGTTGACAACGAAGACGGCGATCTTACTGACGTTGACGTAGGAAATGGCGATGCCGGCCGGGGCGGCGAGGATCAGGATGTTGATCCACGAGCAGAGCAGCGTCCTCTGCAGCTGGTTGGCGACAGTGAACGGCTGCTTGGGCTCGACGTGGCGGATGAGGCCGGACTTTTGCTTCTTGGGCTTCTCCCTCTCCTCCTCGTCGGGTGGTGAGCGCTCGTTCGCGCCCGCGGCGTCGGTCTTTCGATTCCTCAAGCCGGTGTCCGCTGCCTCCTGCTCCTTCTTGTTCTCGAACATGGTCTCGCCGCTGCCGCTCCCTGTCCTCGTGTCCTTGCTCAGGCTGCGTACGGTGTCGGAGTCCCGGGGCGCGGGCTCGCTCTGGACGTGGTGTATCGGCTCCTCGGTCTCTGCGTCGTCGGCGGCTCTGCTGGGGACTTCGCGCTGGGCCTCGAGGTTGGCGCCGTCCCAAGTGGAGCGCTTGCTGGGGCGGTTATCCCAGGATACATGGCGGAACGGGTTCCATGTCTGCTCTGTGCTCTTGCGGCTGAGGCCGTGAGCTTTGCGTTTGATGTCAAAGTGGTTGACTGAGCCGACGAGGTCGGGCATGGTTAGTGACGGGTGGGACGCAGAGCAGCAATGAGAAGTTGAAGAAGAACGGGTGAGGTGAGTGAGTGTGAAGGGAGCGGTTCGTTAAGTGAGATTGGGTGATGACGTGAAACTTTCGATGTGGAGTGAGGTGTGGGAATGATGTGGGGAGGGGATGCGAGGCGACGGGGGGAATAGGCGAGAATTGGTCAAATCCGCGCTCGAGGCGACAGGTGATTGGGGGAAGATGGATAGACTACGGCGTCTAGAGCAGCGGTCTAAGGGGATAGCTTCCCACCGACGACGACGCCAAGAAAAGGAGAGACAGGAGTTCGTGATGGGGGTGATGGGGAAAGGACGGGGTTAGGTAAGAGATGATTTGATGGTGTCTCTTTTCTTCTTTTCCGCCAAGGTATCGACGGGTGTAACGGTGACTGGGGATAGGAACGGGGGTGGGCGGGTAATAAGGGAGATGTCTACTTACAGGTTGAGGAGTTCATGCTGACGACGGGTTGCCGGCTGAGCGCCTGTGCTTGCTTTGGAGTTTGTAGTGGCAAAGATCAGATCGCTTCAGATCAGCGCCCGAATGTTGAGACGAAACACGCGAACCGAGCAGTGGTCGGGGATGCTGGTGGTGTGGTTTGTGCCGAATTCCTGGTTGGATGAATAACGTCGAAAGTGTCGACAGCACACGACAACAGGTACACAGCAATATACGAAGAATACCGTGGCGCGGTGATGGGAGAGGCCTCCTTGGCAAAGGGTGGTAGTATTGATCGGACAATACCCGCTGCCGGCCGGAGATGAGCAAAAATGGGGCTCCGGTTGGCGATGGTGAGATTGACAAGCGGGAAGGCAAGCCAACACAGCACAGCAGAGTGAGACGCGCAAGCCAAGACTCGTTGTCAACTGGGGCTAAGGGGACTGCGGTGTAGACGGCGACGTGTCGGCCGTTTGTGTGCTGCAGATGCGATTCGGGCTGTGTCTCCTTCGGATGGAGGAAACGTCGGCGAAGAGGCGAAAAAATGTGATCGGGTGGCCACCGGTGGTCCTGATTAGTCGCGACGGCGGTTGTAGTAACCTAGCGCTATGCACCCTCGGAGTGACAGATTGAGGCTGTGTCTGCGGAAAAGTGGGCAAGCTCTGGAACGAGTGCGAGTCGTGCGTTGCTTGCGAGTAGGTAGGTAGGTAGGTATTCACTTGTCCGGAAGATGCGCAGTATCCGTAATCCGTAAGGTAGGTACCGTAGACTGCCTTGCCAAACGTAATGTCGTCGGGCTTAGCTGGGCAGTGTGCGGTGCTTGCTGCTGCGAACAAAGCTTATGAAGCTAAGCTAGACGGATACCGGGGCGGAGGGGTGAGTGGTGACCGTGGGAAATGGGAAAGGAAGAGAAGGGAAAGGATGGGATGAAAAACGAAGGGTGCCAAGAAGTAATTAAGCATCGACTCCTGGACGGTGGACGATGAGCATCATTGTTTTCTTTGGCTGGTGCAGAGGACCTCCCTCGTCCACCATCCATCCATCCACCAGTTTCAAGGGACAACGGGGACTGCAGACTCCTACGTCAGTCCACTCTAAAGTGCCCCAAAGGACCAAAGAGCCAAAGAAGGCCTGCTTGCGCTACCACGTCGACGCGCAGCGCTAATTTCCCTGAATCGACTCCCTCACTTTCGCCTATCCCGTTCTGTGCAACAAGCGTGTCGCTCCCTACCACTGATCTGTTCTGATCCAATGCCGTTGCGCCAGGCCATCGCTTAAGCGGGGCCCGCCATTTAATACCCCCTTTTCGCTTTAATGTTTTTCTCCTCTGCGAACCATTGGCTGCTATTGCTCCTTGGGATGATGGAATCCGTGTGTGTTTGTTTTCTGTGCGCGCAATTGAGTTGGGCACGGAGAAAATCGAGAGCTTCAATGAACAGAGGAGGAAAAAAGAGAGAAGAAAGTGAGCAGAAAAAGGGCATGTCGTCAGAGACCCCCGGCGACGTGCCAAGAAGCGCCACTTGCCCCGAATCCCACTCACCACAGCAGAAACCGCCCAAAACAAGCTTCGCCAAGGAACGTAACACCTCGGCCAAGCCTACTCAAGCACCTCGCAAATCCCCTGCCAAGTCGATCTGTTCTCTTGGCTATTGCTTCTTTTCTCAGTCGCCTCATTAAACAGAATAATTGTCCGAAAGGAGTCAACTGCGCAGGATTGAAACTGCAAATGCCGACCGTTGGGATCTGGTCTGGTCGCCCAACCTGCGGCCCAAAATGGGAATATGGTGGCGTTGAGCTCTGATGGTCTTTGTCTCGACTACACCTGAAATCGAGGCTGCATGCAGAATGACATCAGCCACAGCACAAGCACGCGCGCACTCTTCCGAGTAGCCAGCCACAAGCTTCTCACACACACCACCACCACCAACGCTTTCCCCCTCTCCTTGGGGCCAGACCGTCATGGACGACGACTCGTCGACGCATTGCAAAGCTGACAACATGCTTTCTGGTCCGATATCCATCATCAGCACAAACCGGATCCCGAGCCTGAACGAGGCACAAGTTCGATGGATGGACAGGGGTAAACGAAGCTTGACAGCGAAGGCGCATCTCCCGTAAGCCCAACTCAAATACCGCGACATCGCCTCGTTCAAGCCCTCGCCCACCGCCAAAACTCATCCTTTGAATGGCAAGATCCGTCCTATGCCCTGGATAGAGTTTCGACAAGCCTCGCGGAGACGCGGGAAGGCTTGTTGTCAGGTGGACTGGGGTTTTTGGCCTAAAAAAGATGCGTAAATCCGATGGCCAGCCATTTTCTTCCCGCCCGCAATTGCCCAAGCCACGGTTTTGGGCTCTAATTTGCTGAGCGTAAGTGGCGGCGGCGGCGGCTGGCCTCCCGCATCCCGATCGAGGGGATGGGTCATGTGACGCCACAGCCCGACAACACTCAAATCGAAGAATGCTGCGGATGTTTCCGATCGTGGCGCAGCTCGCTCTGGACCCGCTTCACGCAAGCCACACCGAGGCAGACATGACACCGCCACGACTCTTCAGCGCAAGCTGCCTCTTGTATCCATCTCAGCAGATGCAGTGAAATCACTGTTATTGGTTTGCCAGCACCATGAAGAATCCGGCTCCAAAACCTGATTACACTTGCTATAGAAACAACTGACATGCATTCCAGTTCATTTGATTCTTGCTGTACTGAACGTAAGATCTCGCTTCCACTCTCGATTGTTCCTGGTTCTAGAGAGATGGACCGGTGAAACACAAAAACCGAAAATGAGGTTTTTCCGAACATCAAACAAACAGACTTTGGCGAACGATGTGCTAGACTTCATCACATTCGATTGCCCCATTCAATGTACTATTCAACCCAACAAACTCGTCTGCCTCCCATCTGTTCGTAAATATCTAGATGATCCTACCCCGCTAGCATGCAGGACTCTGCGGACCAGGGGGGGTTGGGAGAAGCTTGTGCTTGGCAAATGCTGGTATGATCAAGACGTATGCCTCATCCATGCTCGCCGCAAGCTTCTCGCCGACGACAATCTCCGCGATCGACCTGAAAACAGAATTTTCGAATAGTCTCTCGCTACCTTCACCCTTTCGATATACCTCCAGCGTTTTCCCGTTGACCCGGTCGATCTGCGATGCCAAAGCGAGCATGAAGATTGAAAACAGCTCCTGAGCATATTCGAAAGCCTCTGTTACTTGTGGGCGTTCCGAGATCCACAACTCTTTCAAACGACGTTGAGGGGTTGGGGGCCCCTCTCTGCGCGATCGTGTCAGCTACGAAAAGATCCATCAAAACTGCAGTTGACACTCACGAGCATGATGAAAGAAACATGCCGAGATACGATGCAGAAGTGGCTTTCTTGACCGGCCTTCTTGGCTGCTCCTCCTTCCCCACCCAGGCTGCTTTCACTTGGGATGGAAAACCTCGCATAGCTGACAGTGTCGACCTTTGGACACGGCGTTCAAGCCACATCTGTATTTGTTGGGCAAGGCTCTCGGCTTCAACATGCGTACCGGAGCCGATAATACGTTGAAAGCAACCATCATTGCCATCGGGAACCCACTCCGATACCTTTTCAGCCGCATCTTTCTGGTCATTGACGCACATCCGTCGGAATTCGTTGGTGTAAAATGACAACGATATGGCAGCCTGAAGCTGGGATCGATTTGACACGACCCATGGCTGATGGGGACTGCGTTGCAGAGCCATTGTGAAGCTGCGTTTGGTCTTATCACTGTCGTGGTATTCGGAAACGCAACCTTCGCGGATGTCGAACTCGCAGCAAGCCTGAAGTGGCTCATTCTGATCTCCGCTGTCGACAAGCGCTTGGATCGACTGCTTCCAAACAACACCGTTTGTGTTGCAAAAAACAGCCATCACGTTTTCGATGACTCTGCAGAGAGCCGAGGCAGCTTCCTCGGAGTCGCGGTCTCCGGCCGTGGTGTTTGATTTGCCGATGCGGGAAGCGATGTTTGCGTATACCTCCGAAGGGCTTGTGACGTGGGGGCTCCTCGGATCGACGGGCTTAAATGAAACTCCTTTCCGGAATTCGATGTGCAGTTTCAATGGTCCCGTCACATTTGAGAGTAGTTTGTCCGAAAGATAGCGTGCTTTGCGTCTTGCGTAAGCATCAACTGTTGGCGAAGGTTGTGCTTTTTTATCCACAAAGGCCGCGGAACAGACGCCGTCAGTCTCCTCAGTCTGATCGGAAATAATTTCCCAGAAGAAAAGCCTCTTGTAATCGTCGACGCTCTTCTTGCGCCCTGACTTGGTGCGACGACACGGGATTAGGTAATTGAACCATCTATGCTGGTTCTTGGGATCATCTTTCTTCATCTCTGCCTCGGATCTGAGAAGCAGAGCGAGCCAGGCCATTTCATGACCTTGCAAGGTTAAGTCGGACGTCTCTGGATTCCAGGCAAGGCATCTTCTTGCCCAGGCTCGGACACCTGTCATCACAACGGTCACCGCCAGTTGAAGAATCGTGGCTGACCAGTGGAGCGTTCGAAGCCCAACAAATTGGACAATGTATCCAGATAAAGCGAGGAACGTGGGCGCGGCAGCTCGGGTCCTATTAGGAGTTATTATGAGTATTTCAAGCTTGCATTACCTTACGTCTCATACCAGGAAGGTCCATACTTCGAATAACTTTTTCGCGACGTCCTTAGGATTCCATCCCCCTCAGCAAGAAATATCGCGCACGACGGGATGTTTTGGTCGCCGATTGTCGAAGCTTCCTGTAGGCATAGAATTCTCCGGCCTTCGTTCTTCGATTCTTCCGTTAGAACGAATTCAATCTCCTGCGTGGTGCCCTCAATGATGTGACCACATAATATCACACCTATCGTTAAGCATACAGTACCCGCAGCAAAGCATGGGTAGCCATAGTCGACTACAGGTATTTCGCCTTTGCTCCATTTGAAGTAGTATGTCGCCAGTCCAGGGTACACAATCGCTATGGCTTGAAGACAAATGCCGATTCCGGCCAAAAACCACATTTCGGATTTCTTAGCAGGCGCAGACTGGGTGTTCAATGTCAGGTTTGTGGGTAAGGCCAAAGCGATGTAGCTGTTGTCTTCCTCACGGTGTCGTGCTCTTGCCCCATCCCCATTCTTGACCCTATTCCTTTTGTTCTTGATGATGCCTTTCTTAAAGGCTTGGGGGAGAGTATTGATCGTGCCGTCGCTTGAAATGACAACAGTCATCACTCCTTTGGGCTCTCCAATCAGACGTATAATCTGCTGACCGTTCCATAGTTCGCACACACTTGAGGACGTCGACGAGAGAAGCTCTTGTTCAGCAACCGCCTGTGTTTCCCGGCCCCTGAACGCGATGTCACCTCGTCAGATCAAAAGCCCCCAAGGGCCGGATTTATAAAAAACTTACCGTCCAACAAGACGTTTGAGCCATCCGCTGCCCCCGATACGAATTGCGCTCAGCACGATTGTGATGATTCCGACGGGGCCCATGGCTAGAAGAAAGTTATCTGCCCAGCCCATGCTCATACTAAAAAATTGTGCTATGATTTCTTCTCCGAAGAGAGCAAGGAGGGGGGCCAGATCACTGAAAAGGTTGTTCGAAAACCCATCAGCGTCAAATTCGCCGGGCGTGGCCATCGTGAATTGATTACGACAGTAGTTAGTTCTCAAGTGCCTAAAGAGCGATCTGATGGAGCCTTGATGATGTTCTAGCAAAGGTTGCGACGACGGGTTTGGACTTGGGAGTCGAGAGGTGTCTTATTTTTCATCAGACTCTCCGAAGTGCACTTCCATTACTAACTAGAGCTAAGTCTGTATTTTCTCATAGCCAAGACATCAGCTGGCGCGACTTTGCCATTTTTACTACAAGCAGCCGGTGGCCAAGACATATGACACAAGCGATGACCTGATTCAATACGCGGCACTGTTCAGTTTCTTCGAAAAGCCATTTCCATTCCCGCTACCTTTCAAGCTATTACACGTTTAGACTGGTGGTATAGTGGCGGGATGGATCCGCCGATTGCCAGTTGCGTGTCTATCCCTTGCTCCACGCCCGGTCCTGTCGCTGAGCCTTCTGGGACTTCTAGCCCCCGGGCCTTTTGGCTGCATCAATCTTTGGCATATCCTCTAGGTCTCTTCATATCCCTTCATTGATCTCTGTACCTAAGTTGAAAAGTACACGTTGACCAGAGGAAAGCCAATGATATGTAGAAATATAGATAGCCACAGGGCCATGGGCGCATGTGAGACAGCCACTGCCGACGCTAGCAGACCCGAGGATGCGTGGCTGGCTGAAAGTCGAATGTTGGAGTTTGCCAGACGCCTCTATCACTTCAATCACAAACGGACTTGCGGTCGACCGGCAAATGCTTCAAACAGGCACATCCCCGAGACAAATGAAGTGAGATTCAACACATTCCCTCACTCTGACGCATCAAGATGTTCGACTGCTTTGTCTTAAGATTTCTCGTTCCTCATTCCTCTCAAAAAATGTTAAGAAGCCTGAGGTGCCGCCGTACTAATCTTAGAGGACAGAAAGTGCGCTATCCCACCAAGGACTACATGGCACCAGCACGCGAGTATGCGGTGGTACAGCCATGCAAATATTGTTCCTAGTAACCAAAAGGATTTTTTTCTCGTAAATGAGAAAATTCTTTGAGGCCCAGAAGTGGGGAAACTATAGGTACTCGATCTACTGGTACTATGCAGCACTTCATGCCGCACTTCATGGGATACTATTGTTGATGGAGCTTGTGTAACACGGCTTCTATCAGTGCCTCATTTACAGGCTTTGTGTGGTATTGTTGTGCAACAGAGGATGAAGTTTGTAAAGCTTGAAACTGGTGTGTTGGTTGACTCATGTATAACCTTCGTGAAGGCTACAAAACGCTTGATTAAGAACGTCATTTTGGTGAGAGATTACCTTCTCTCCGCTCATAGTTCACTTACGGAACATTTATCTCGGATATAAGTTCACACTTTCTAGCTAAATAACGTGGTGTGAGTGTACACGATCTTGCTTATATTAGTTGTGTGAGAATCGTCGATTCAGGCTTTCGGTACGCTTCCCGTATCTATATCAACTTTGACAGACGACAGGATACGTGAGAGGAATTCAAAACCTAAGCCATGTCAGATTTAGCCCTAGCATCTCGCATATTTAAAAATATTGACTATGAAAGGATACCGTCAGCA
Source organism: Colletotrichum sp. COLG31 (assembly GCA_009800995.1). NCBI lineage: Eukaryota > Fungi > Ascomycota > Sordariomycetes > Glomerellales > Glomerellaceae > Colletotrichum > Colletotrichum sp. COLG31. Next base: position 19,845 of record VNWS01000095.1, read on the forward strand.
ATTAGATCCATTTTGACAGCTAAAGCAGTTGCATCCTAATTGCTACTTGAACTATGGTGAGTAATCTACTTCCCAAAAAGATGGTATGGGGTTAAGCAATTCAGCCCAGAAGTACCTCTTTCCAAACTGGTCCCGGTTCGAGAGACTCTTCAATAGCTGTTTGAAAGATCTGCGCGATACCAACTCTCTCCGCTACACCGCCATCCCAACACATCCACAAGGCCCAGAAGAGACCGCGCCTGATAAACAATTTGGGATGTTTTACGTTTGTTTCCATGCCCAAATGTTCTCGGATCTCGCTCCACGCATACCACGACCTACTAGGGGATTTCCAGGTCTCAGACAATATGATGAGCTCGATTGGCTTTGATTCGTCGATGTGGAAATCAGTTGTAATTGCGTTCCGATGCGCGCAGCCGCAGTAATCGCCGTTGCGATCAAATATATCGACAGTTGCTTGATCCCTGGAGAGGAACGTGGCATTGAAGTAAACTGACACCGTCCAAAAGAGCAGCAGCGGGTAAGAATATTGAGTTTGGTCAACGATGTGCCGCCGTCGTGACGGTCTGGTGATCTCGGTATTGCACGAGAGCCTGGTACTTGCGCTCTTTGGCCGGAATGATCGTCTGCTGCGATAGCCAACGTCATACTCAGTTGCTTCCAGGAAGTCGGGATTTTGGTTGGTATCCTAGACAAGTGAAACTGCTCCGGTCGACGATTCGTATTTGTACCAAATGATCCAGGTTTGGTCGGAGAGCCAGCCGCTCTTGTTCTTCGCGGAATACAGACTGCCACGGGCCTTGGAGACGTCTTCGAACACTATCTGTGAATCCCACCCGGCCCATGAGTAGCTAGGAAATTGTTGACGGCGCTCAGCAAGGATACATTTCCAAGAGTGATTCTCTGAATGAGAGTGGTTCTCTGACATTGACACTGCTGTGTGAAACAGAAGATATAGATCAAGGGCTGCAACAGGCATGCCTTGAAAGAAGCTGCATTTGCAACGGATGGATAGTGCACGACAAATACCATCCATGGCATTGAGAATGTCCGATGCGAACGTCAATTGCCGTTTCGTGTAATACAGTAGCATCTTCGTCAACATATCATGGGTGTCAATGGTTCTGAGGTCACCCTTCCATTTGATATTCAGGAATGATAACAAACTCTCGTCGTGTGATATGTTGTAGTTCAAAAATCGTAATTCGGCATCTTCTTCCCTCCAGTAGCATTCGCGACACAGGTAGTAGGCTTGGCTATTGACGAAGATGATACGTCGAGGAGATAAGAAATATTCCTGAAATCTGCGGCATTCCGAGAGTCAATTCTTTTTCAACAATGAAAAATAGTCCTTTTTTTGTTTTTTATATGGGGTGATGGTGGTGGTGGGGGTGACTCACGTCCATGCTCTTTCATCATACCGAGTATTCCTCAGGTACGTGCTCATACTCTGTGTCAAGATCACATTGATCCCTGGAAGAACCTCGCTGACGCGTTGTGCACGTCGGCGTACGATACCCCAGCCAGGAATACCAGCGTTTGCGTGCTCGCCGCTCGCAGCAACAACTGTACAGAACGCTCTGCTATAAATAACGTCCATGTGCTTGATGCCCGGCATCTTGTCATTGTCATCATCTTGTATCAGACACAACTGATCAATCCACAGATATCTCTCGCCAATGGCTTCTGTGAACAAAATAACATCTCTGATTGTACGGGGAAGTTTTTCCCAAATTCTGGTCAGGCCATCGAATTTCATCAAGTCCTTGACGTTACCCCTCAACAACCGATACGTGTCCACTTGACCCCAAACGTAGCTGAGAGCGACATATCTGATGCTGTCTGGCATGGCGGCAATGCATCTTCGAGGCACGTCGATGACCCGGAAATTTGGTATCTCAACCTCCGGTATTGACTCATGTGGGAAGCAGCCTGAGTGATGCTGTGAACAAGTGCTTAACCATTGTTGAACACGAGATATGTCAATCCTTTTATCAAGAAACCTATGTTCTTCGTCGAGAAAAGTGATCTTAGTCCTGAAAGGAAACAAGCGCGGACAGTTAAAAGCGTTCAACTCAAATTTCTCCCACTTGATCTTGACATCGGAGTCATCTGGGAGGCCCCGTCGGAGCCCCTCATAGACCAGTCGACAAAAAGGGCAATAGCCTCGGCCGCGCACATCTGACACTGTACCGAACGACCAAGATGGAGGCTTAGCCCGCGAGACCTTGCTTTCCTGAGCCGTCGCGTGGAGCTCCAAAAACGGAATGGTGGCACATATATCGCAAAGCCTATTGTCGGGTGTCGATTCCATCTTATTTGGTTCTGTATGTCACTCAAAGGAAGGCTGTAAATCGGGTGGTAAGATCTGGCAAGCCCCCTTTATCCGGACCGTAGCTCCTGAAGCGGAGCGCAGCGAAGCCGAAGGGCCGGAGCGAGGGAGTTGTAATCATAAATACTAGTAAAGCTTGGATACGAAATCAATATAAGGTGGTCTTTCGCCACTAAGCTATAGCTTCAAGACCCTTTGCGGATTACTTATCTGAGAGTGGCGCCAATATGAGGTCATTCGGAAAGGGTAGGATGGCCTCTGAGGACAGGCGCGAGGCAGGTGTGAGGGCAGGCGTGAGCTTAAGTAGGAGAGCTACCTCCGCTCCGGGAGCTTCGCTAGACACTGGCTTCAGCGTGGTATAAATACCTCGTGCTCCAGTGGCAGCAGCCCAAGTCCGTTAGGCTGACATGCAGAAAGTTGTGTGTGTAATATGTACTAGTAGCATGCGCTGCAACCCCCTGGCCAGGTGTTTACTCTTAATATTCCTCAGCCATGTGCTTAGCCACCGGTGCAAGTACAAATACACTCGCCACTTGCATGCATTTCCCCAATACCCTCTCACTGAACCCTACTGTCGGTTTCAATTTCAGTCATTTATGACATTATCCACTCAAGCTTTGTTGACGAGACTGCCGTTGGTCAGCGGTTGTAAGTGGACTCAATGAACATTCATTGGTGTTCACCGGCCCTGGCATGAAGCAGGCTGAGGGCAAGAGGGTGGGGATGAGAGCGGGACCAAACTCCAAGGCCGACACAAACAGACTAGCTTTATGCAGTGAGCCGTGGAATCATCGAAGCCGAGTCCCGTTTCCGGAGGCCTCTTTTGTGCTAAATCTACCAGGCAAACGTCAGCGCGCGCGATCTTGAACGGTTGGACAAAGCGATATGTCGCGATTGATTATCCTACAGTTGTCCGACGCAAAACCTACTCACAACTACCGCAAACTCTCGAGAACAACAAAAATAGGGCCTCCACAAAACCGGCCGTCTAAATCAATCATACGAGATATTCGTCCAGCTATGAGGCTTGCGGGTGGCGGTGTGATAGGTCACAAGGCTCTGAGACCAAGGGACCCATTTCTTTTGTTCTTCAGTCTACGGCACTGGCGAGACGCTTTCGTAGCTCGTACGGGATCAGAAGGTCAATCCAGATTAACGTCGCCTTGCTCAAGTTTTTTTCCTGCGGTTTCTTATCTAGTTTCATAGTCTTCGAATTTGTCTGTTCCGTAGGCACGTTGCAATGAATTAAGATATGACTAAACAAGCCCCCGTGCTGATGTATGTGATGAATTTGGCAACGGAACTGAGTTATCAGACGACGTAGAAGAACAAATCTTTCTTGCAAGAAACTTCCGGTTCAGGGACTCGTGGTTCTCCAGCACTCTGCAAAACATCCATCTCGAAGAAGTCGCACATCCACTGAAGAAAACAAACCATTGACATCTAAATCATATCATATGTTCATAATCTCATCATACACTCAAAAGATTACACTATTCACAAGGTTGGATAACTTTCCCCAGCTCTAACCTCACTCTCACTTAATCCCTCTCCCTCTCTCTTCCCCTCGGCCCACCCCCCAACCCAAGCCCATCCTGCACACTCGCCCTCCTCAAAAACCTCATCCCGTCCGCCGGACTCATCATCCGCGGCCCGGGACTCGGGCTCCCACCCCCCACACTCCCGCTCCTCTCGCTGCCCACCAACCCCATCGCCCCTCCCGCTCCCCCGCCGCCCAGATCCCCGAGCACGCCCGCCGGCATGTTCAGACTCGGTATGCTGGCCTCCGGCACCGCCTCCAGCGTCGTAGGCCGCATCGCCCCGGGCGTCGTCATCGCCTGCGGCGGACCCCGCTCCAGCGTCTCCCGGTAGAACGCCTCCAGCCCCTTCTCGTCCTTGCAGAACCGCTCCACCTCGAGCAGCAGCGCGATCGGGTCCACGGCCGTCGGCGGAGCTGGCGGTGCGGCCTCCTTCACGGCGCCTCCCCTCAAGGCTGGCGACCCGCCCGCGTAGAACACGGGCTTCACCATCGGCGAGCTAATCGGCGTCGGCTCCGGGATCCCAAACGGGGTGTAACTCCCGACAGGTATAATCCGCCCCGCCCTCTCCACGACATTATTCCCCCCTCCCCCCGCCGCGCTCGCCTCCCGCATGTCCTTGAGCTCCTTCTCCCTTGCCGCCGACGCGCGGTTGCTAAACAGCCGGTTCGCGAGCACCAAAAAGTCGCCCTCGTCCGTGATCTCCGCCAGCAGCACGCCCGACCGGTGTATGTACTGCGAGTACTTGAACTCCGGCCGACCCCAGCTGTAGCTCACCTCCACGTCCCTCGGAAAATCCGCCGCAGCCTCCATGTCCAGCACAAAATCCAGCCGGCGCATCAGCGCCTTCTGGTAAAAGTGCTTCCCGGGCGCCGTCTGCGGCGCGAACGACCCGGGTTCGTAGTACGTCACGGGCTGCTGCGCCGGCGGCGGCGCCGCGAGCTTGATCACGTACGGCCGCCGGAACGGGTTCACCTCCGTGATGGAGCACGCCTCCTTGATGGGCACCTCGACGAGCCTCAACCCGTGCGTCGCCGCTTCGCGTGCCCAGCCCTCCACCACGTCCTCGATCAGCTTCGCTGTGACGTTCATCCAGTCGATGCGGATGTGGTAGCAGTTATCCGGGTTGTGCAGCCTGTCGTAGTGCAGGTCGATGCGCTCCGGGCGGTACGAGCGCTTGCGGTGGTCGACGTCGTATTTGATCACCTTGCTGAGCACCACCTTGGGCATCTTCTTGTTGTTGAACATGATGGACGCCGTTGGCGTGGTGGACCCGGAGTTGGGCGAGTTTTCCTCGTTAATGGACATGGGCCGGGAGATGCGCGGCGAGTCGCGCGGCATCGTCTCCGACATGGGTGTGGACGGGACTGACAGGTCTTTGCGGCGGGAGTTGAACCACCCGGGCTGCGGCTTGGCGTACTCGCTAGCGATAGAGTAGAAATATTGTCCGTCTCTGAAGGGATGCCTGCGCTCAACGTGCTCAAACAGACCCCCGCGGTCCTTCTTGTCGTCCGACCGTTCGTAGGTTTCCACCATGAGCATCTTGCCCAGCTGCTCCGCCTCTTCGCGGCTGTCTAGATCTTCAAAGTTGTCCATGAGCCACGTCGTCATGTCAGAGCCGATGAAGCAGTTGTAATGCAGTCGTAAATGCCATCGTCGGTTCTGCAGCTTCACACCGCCGCTCTCGACGGGTTGCTGGATCGCCTCGGCCAATGCAGCAAGATTCAACCCAGACTTGCGGAACCGCTCCTTGGACGAAATGAGCTGGCCTCTGCGGTTGCCATCCATGCCCTCAACCAAAGGAAGGTTGTCCAGCTCCGCCGCAATCACGACTGACGGGTCCTCCGTCTTGTAGACGATATCCAATGGATTCGGGTCCCGTCGCGTGTTCACAGTCTGATACCGCCTCTCAGAGGGCGGGAGGTACCGATGCTTCTGCCACGACAGCGACAACCTTCTAATCCCTTCCAACCGTACCTCCTCCGCATTGTCACCGGCCTGGTTTCTGGGCACGGCAGAGTACCGAGACACCATCGGGATCAACACGAACCTCGCCCTCCAGAACCTCAGATTCTCCGTCATCTCGTCGTGATGCCCCGCCAGGTAGGAATCGATGTAGTTCCAGTTCCTCTCCGGCTTCGGCGTCGAGATGTCAACCTCCTGCGTCTGGTACCCAGAATCCATCAACGTGCGGATCGCAGGTCTATATAGCGGCCCACCGGTCGCGTTCCCGCCAATCGTCGACGCCGCCGGTTTGCGAATGTAGATATTCACCTCCACCTCGGTCCCGTTGACGCACGAAAGCTGGTGAATCACGTTACCCACACTCATAAATATGCTCGTCCCGTCCTCCATCGCCTGGTCCCGCGAGAAGATGTCCGCGATCCGCAGTAACCTCTGCCCGAAAGCCTTAGCCACCGACGGCCCGATCACGACCTGGAACCCCTGCGAGAACCTTAGGCTGATCAGCTCGCGCAGGAACTCCTCCCGCGACTTGGGCTCCTCGCTGAGCTCGTCGTCCGCGTTCTGCGCAATCACGTACGGCTGCCGCTGGTACTCTGTGTCGAACTGCGTTTTGCTAGGGAAGTACTCCGTCGTCAGCGGCACAGCAGCCGGGCAGCACAGCGCCTTCCACTTCATCACCTTCATCTCCGACGTCCGCGGGAACACATGCTGCCACCGGCTGTACAGCACCGTGTCGTCGACTTTGTTGCGGTCCGGGTTCGACGGGTTCAGCACCGTCAGCCACGGCGAGATGGCCGTCGTGGGCGACAGCGTAGACGGCAGCTCCGGCATCGCCCCGGCTCTGAGCTTGCTGTTGAACATCTTCTGGTTATCGTCCTCCGCCCTGAAAACGTTCGAATGCCGCTGATCGCGGTCCTCGAGGAAGATCTCCTTCCTCGCCAACGACGGCGGCAGGACAGACCCGTACTTGTGCTGCTGGGCCACCGAGCTCTGACTCCGACCGGAAGACTTCATGTTGATGGGGATGCTCGGCGTGCTCGGCAGATCCTTCAGCGTATCCCTTGAGTCAGACCGGAAGAGCCCCGGCGTCATCGACAAGGCGGGCTTGATGACCTGCGGCGACGACGGCCGCGGCATGGTGGACATGACGAGCGGCGTAGTCGGGCTCGTGACGCTCTGCTCCGTCAGCGCGCCCACCGTCTCGAAACTCGCCTCCGCGGCCACGACCTTGGGCGCCGCCACGCCGAAACCGCGAAGACCCAGGCTGATCTGCCGCATGAACTTGGGCGCCTTCGATGGCGTGCTCGCGCCCGACGTCTTGCCCGCGGTACTGCCCGAATCCGGCGTCGACGAGTTCGTCGAAGACGTAGTCGTTGCTGCCGCCGCCGTTGGAGGGTGCGCCGCCGCCCTCCTCGCAGCGGCCACAATCTCCGCCTTCTCGCTGTCCCCAATATTCACGCTCAGCTTCCTCCCCGCAGCGACCGCCGCGAGGCTATGGTTCGGCACAATCTTCTTCTCCGGCAGACTCGTCCCAAAGAGCCCCGCGTCCTCCATCAGCTGCCTCCGCGTCGTCTCCTCCAAGTCCCTCGACGCCCGGCTCGGCGCCGGCCGCCTGCTCCTCGGCAGCT
>VNWS01000096.1:0-27247 GCA_009800995.1 Colletotrichum sp. COLG31
ATGTTGACACGATGTTGACACGGTGTTGACCAGAAGTCTACTAGGTGATTGAAACAAATCCGTGAATTCATCCCACGATTGGATTGATGATCGATTAAGGTTGTTGTGCATCTCTCTCATCGGACCTTTGAAACATCAGATCGTGCATACGACGCCGTCTATGTCGACGGAGCACCGATGAGGACAAACGTCCGCTTTCACGACGGCGCTAGCACGGTCAGACCTGTCTTCCAGATTACATAAACAACGCATCTTAATATCGCAATACAAATGAGTATTGCCTGACTTCATGGTGGCCAATGTTGCGGATCGACCCGTCCAAAGGTAACTACTCTCAGTCCGTTTCCCATCCCGGACTCCATGCGTATACCACCTATTTGTCAAACAACGCGGCTCAAACCACGAATATATGGATACATACTATGAAATATCACCTCTTGGGTATGTCTCTGGATTTGCCTGCCCGTGAAAAGCTTGCACAGGAAAAATGTGAGCACGACCCACCTATGAAGATCGAAGAGTGCGTAGGAAGTGGATCGCAACTTCGTCAAGACTAAGCGGAGATCATTCGGACTCATCAAAGTCGATGCGCTTGTATTCAAGGTAAACGGAAAGTCAAACCTCTGTATAAAACTAACCGACCTGCGTGTCGGCAACTTTGCAAGCTCTCCTCCGAACCTCAAGTTGTTAGTGAAGACTATTCCCCAAAGCCATCAGAACGGGGTAGATAGCCATAGCCCTGAGAAATTGCACAAGTCTGATTTCCAACCGCGATACGCCTTGTCCAAGATTGGGAAAGTCACGAATACCCGAGGAATGGAGAGGACTTGTGACGGGCTTGGAAAGGTCTGCTTTTGTGTTGTGTCTAGGATTCCTAAACTGCCACAACACCATCAATTTTTTGACTTTAGATTAAGCAGTATGATAATGAGCTCTCTTCGGGCCGGATGCAGGACTAAATGAGTGCCTGTTAACGTTGATGCTGGTCTCAATTAGCACGAAACACCACAAGATTACGCAGATGCTACACAGGACAGCTCCAATCTCGCGCGCTATTCTTAACTCCCGAGGCAATCCGTACCATACAACAGAGTTTACGGACTGGAGTTACAAATTATCACAGCCTCAGTTGAATGTAATTCATAAAACCGACACTGTAGTGCGAGACTCGGAGGAGCCCCACATGGGTAGATTTCAATCACCTGGAACTCCGAAAACTTGCCTTTTTCAACACAAACGGGAAAGTGAATACCAATTCACATATTCAGCCACAGTAAATGACTCGCTATCTTCTTAAGATCACCCAAAGCCAAGAACTAGTAAGAAAGTAAGATCTACAGCAGGCTTCCATTATATCTGACTGCACTAATTATAGAAGACAGAAACTGTGGCTTGATGTTCAAGATATGGCGTTATCTTTCGCGACTCGGGGCCGCGAGGAGGCCAACAACTATAATAACCACAAGAAGCAGCATCAACTGATCTCCGAAAAGGCATCCTTCGGCCTCTTTAGTCTCTTGATTAGCCAATCTGACGCTGCTTGAATTCGTTTTTTCAATACCCAAACATGCTATTCCAACAAGCGATGATTTTCGCCTCCATGGCGCTCGGCGTTTCCGCAGTTTGTCGTCAATCAGTTTCTACATGGTGCAAAGGGATGGGAGGCCTCGAGGCCCGCTACGACCAGGGATGGATTTGTGACAAAGAGTTGGATCTTCCTTGCCTCACAGGCTGCATCGTCAATCCGAACAAAAACGAGACGGCGGGGGTGGCAGGATTTTTGAGATGCTGCAAGCCCTGCAGCTGGTAAGGCAGCACCCATGTTACGAACTTTGAAGGCATTAATGCTTATCATGTTACAGATGCATGAACAAAGTCCGATCAAAGGTTTCTGATCGAAGCTGGAAAGAAGATATAGATCCAGAATGGATGTTCTCGCGGTCATAGACTTTTCAGACAGTATAGAAGAGGGCTGTCCGAGAAAGGGCCTGTAGTATCCCAGCTTTGCGTATCATATCTGCCTATCGATCTGTTCTCTATCACTCAAATAATGGCGTGTGTTCTTGTGGTTGTACGTATGAAGTTCATCGGATCAGATTTGAGGAACAATGATTGAAATTTCATGGCTATGCGAAAGAATTCTATTCATCTATCTAGAGGCCCAGGTCGCTTTCATGTCTTCGCAGCGGCGTAGCTGGAGACGAGGGCGTCCGAGTGGGAGTCCCGAACTCGATCATATGCAGCTCTCTGGCCTGTGAATTCGATAGACATCCTTCGTAATCACCGCGAAGGCTCCCTGCGGGAGTCATGTACGTCATCTCGGGGAAGGACAACGGTGTCTGGTTGCCAGCAGAGTTGTCCGACACCTTTGAGAGCCATCTTCGGGAACCATGGCTGGAGTTGCGAGACCGATCTGTGCAACCAAGCAGCGGCCTCATGATGGGTACGCAAGCACATATAACGGCAGACGTTGGCTCAGCGATACTGAACAGCACCAGGGGGACGGCGTCGAAGAATGGGTCGGTGGAGTTTATTCCCAAAGGAAGGTTGACCATTCTGACTACTGAGATTGCGCCAGTGCTGGAGCGTGTCAGCATGAGCCTTTCTGATTGTGGCGCAATACACCGTCACCTACAAAATGCCGACAGCGAAACTGGCGATCAGTCCAGCCTTTTGCATCGTCGCAAGTTTCAGACTACCCACCAGAGGGAGTGGAAGAATGAAAATGATGATGTCGGTGGCAAGGTGTACAGCCGCGTTCGCATAACCCCAGATCAGGAAAGCGCTTTGGTCGGAGTTGGCGGCGTACTCCGGATCCAGGAGCTTTTTGGTGACGAAGACTCCAGAGAGAAGCATGGATGCCATAATAACGGCGGTTGCAGCCAGCATAACGTCACAGAATAGTTGGACGGACGGTAGTGCAAAGGCCCGCCGGTACTGAAGTAGAAAGGTAGCTTTGATCGAGGCGAACGCGACTTGATAAGTGAGGACGGTTGTTATGAGGAACTAGTCAGGTCAGCAATAGGCTTGGGAATGCAAGAGTGAAACTCACCCTGCTGTCGATAGCTAGGCGTTCAGGGGCTGCGTCCCACCAGTGCAGGCCAAGAGAGCCTTTTTCTACATCTAGGTACGTGATGGTGTCAGTATTGATAGCGGATGCTCGATGAGGGAGATGGATCATTACTAAAGTAGACGGGTATAGCGAGACCCATAACGAAAACCTACTCATTGTCAGTCAAAACATTGGAATTCATCTTGGTGTAACTTGCCCCTGATAATATGTACGATGAATCATCCCAGCCCCATGCCTTCAGCATAAATCCCCTGATGTAAACTCGGATGCCCATGAAAATGACAACGAGCCCGAGGAGGACCGATGTGACCCCGACAACTAGTCCCTGTCGATTGTCATGAGGGAGGGACTCCGGTGAGCTTGGGCTCGGAAACGGGCCGGTTGTTGTAGCGTTGAGCTCCATGACGGTGGGGATTAACGGCCGAGATGTGGTCGGGTAGGCGGCGGGAGGAGCCGTCGAGCCCCCGCGCTCACGATGCTCGATCCCGATGAGAGCTCTGTCGATTCAGCAATTCGTAGTGATGTAAGGCAAGACTGTAATGCCAAATTACAGTTCCTCGGCTCGCAAAGTAGCGGTCCGAGTCAATTGACGATAGTTCACAGCACGTATACGGTATGCACACTGAAATGAAGAAAGGGGAAAAGAGTTCTAGACACTAAAGACCCAGGGAGGGTTCTTCAGATCAACATAGGTAGACTGTTCCTTGTGGCGGAATGCCAGTGGCTTGGATGAGTTGGCGCTACTTGTTATCGACACCGGAGTTGGAAACCCAGGATCGTTGTCTGCTGAATCCAGACCGGATGCGGCTTCCGACGAAAACGGACATGCCATATCACGGCCTTAAAGATGGCGGTACACGCAGCAATCCTCGATCTCGTTCTAACGGTCTGGGATCTTCCGCTCTTTGTTGCGGCTTCTGCGAGTTGATGGCGGTCTGGAATCAATCATAAGCATGAAAAGAGCAGCTCCACCACGGAAGACGTTCAACGGACACCTCATCTTTTGCTGGAAGTGAATTCTCTAAGCATGGATAGGTCATGTCCAAATCCAAGCTTAACAGAGCTACCAGAGCTGCAGATCCATGTCAATATTAGGACCATTCCGCTGCGCCTTCATATGATGCTGCTTATGAGAGTCGTAGAATAGACGGCCTGGAAGCGCTTTTGCGTTGACCAGTATCTCATGCAAGATTATACAACGAAGGGGTACATGTAATACTTGGATCATAAGAGCTCGACTGCTGTGGATAAATGATAGTATCCTACCATCCATGCAGAAACAAATCTATTGTTCACGTTAATACCCATGTAGTGATCGGGGCAGTCTGCAGCTGTCAGGTCGGTTTAGCGACTGGGGTGATCCCTAGCGCGGGGCTAAAAGCAACGTAATGACGTGCAGCAGGCGAATCTTTAGTGGGATGCACGCTAACTCAAGACCGTCAAACGCCTCGCGCCCGCCACCGTCCAAGTTCCTATCTGACAAAATCATCAACCAACACCCACCTCGCGCGGTCGCGGTCTTCCCGCGTCCCACGAAACGATGAACGCGTCCACATGTCCCCTCACGCGCCCGACACTTCGACGACCTCGACCAGCATAGCCTTCGCCGACGATGACGAGCCCTTTACCCCGAAACCTCTGATCCACGATCTCCTGCGAACCCGCTACTGCATTCCCGGCTCCGTCTTCCTCGTCGAGCATATTGAGTCGCTTCCTGTCCCCCATTCGACGCGCTGGAGGGCCGTAAGACTGTTGCTCGGGGATGGCGAACTATGTATACAGGCGCTCCTGCGTGGAGAGGTGCATCGGTTCTTGGATACGAGAGCTGTGAGGGTTGGATGCTACGTGCGGCTGGGCGAGGTGACGGTTCACTTCCAGGACGTCGCTGCCGATGACGAGGGCAACGGGAAGACGAGGCAGATGGTTTACCTCATTGTGGAAGACCTCGTCACCGTTGGATGGCACCGCGCACTCACCGAGCCTGACACGAAGCCGTTGAGGGCTGAGGCGCAACCGATGGAGGAAGACATTATTTCCGACAGCGACTTGGATATTGAAGATTTCGAACCACCGACTACACCGACCAAGGCCCACCAACCTCCAAATACTCCAGTGCCGAGGCAACTTCCACGCCCTACTCCGAAGCCAGCCCCCAGAATGGTTCGCGAAAGCGACGACGACGACGACGACGGTGAAGATGCATTCGAGGTTATGCGGGTATCAGAGACGAAGGCAACACAACGCCGAGCTCAAGCAAGAAGCATGGGAGGACCGGTTGCTCTGCCGCGTGACTGGACAGATCCGAGCGTCCCGTTGAAGTTGACGAACCTCAAATCCATACCAAACCTGCCCTTCAAGCAGAATTGGTCCGTCAATGTCCTCGCCGTGGTCGCCTCGCTTTCCGAAGTCGAACCTTCACACATGCCGCCGCACACTCAACGAACCGCGCGATTAGTCGACCCGAGCACTAGCAAGCAGGTCATTCTGACCGTGTTTCTGGACGCGGAAAACTTTTGCCCCAAGGTTGGCAACGTGGTGTTGCTGGTCGGGGTGAAGAACCACCGGTTCGACGGGGGTTGCCTGAAGAAGTATGTCAGCGACCGGCCTATGCCCGGCAATAGGTGGTGGTTTGAGGAGCCTCGACAATTCGACTGGTGCGACGTGGACGGCCTGAAGGCATGGTGGAAGCAAAAGCAGTTGCAAGGGGCCGGCTTGGACGGCACATGACTCGAGAGGGGAGATGGTGCAGCAACGTCAAGAACGTCAAAAGCCTTGGTATTGGTTTCAGACAGTACCACGGCTAGGCCGTGTTGGATCGGACTTGCGAATCCGACAGAATTTCTGACAGCTGAGGCTGTGCTGTTGTGATGCGACCCGGCACGACTATCACATCACCCAAGAGAGCTTTTCCACGGGGACATGATCCGTCAACGTTTAGCTAACCCCCCACGCGCCGAGAACATTCCGTCTACCTTGCGAGGTGTTTCCACCACTCTGCATCTCCAGCCTCTTGACTCGGTTCACCAAAAGGCCCACGCAAACGGGGCCGATGATGGTGCAGAGAGAAATGGCCCACGTCACGATGAGGAAGAGCTCCGATGGCTCCGCAGGGCTCCCCGAGCTGCCACTGAAGATGCCTGTGCTCTCCGCGAGGGCGGAGATCAGGAAGCCGATCTCGCCGCGGGCGACCATCGCGAAAGCGAGGATGCACGCCGGGTACACGGAAACCGGCATCTCCGGCTTGGGCGACGCGTTCTTCGGGGTCGGCTCAGTGTGCCGGACACCCAAAGGCTGGAGAGGGACGTCTTCGGTCTGGGCCCCCCCTTCTCCGGTCTGCGCTTGTTGCGCCGGTTCATCTGGGGACGGTTCCGACGCGGCATTCCCGGCACATTGCGCACCAGGTGCAAGCTTCTTAGACTGTCTCTTGCCAGTCCCGGAAACTTTCTTGATGAGGCGTTGCACGGTCTGAAGAGGACTCGCGAATGAAAGCAACCAGATTCCGCAGAGCATCTTGCTGATTATCATGAGGATGGTGTAGACCAGACCCCGCCACACGATGGGACCCGAGAACATTCTCGTGATGGGCACAGAAAAGCCGATGGACGCCTACGTTTGTTAGCATAGACAAGAAGCAGCGAATGCAAAGACTCACAAAGAAGAATGGTTTCAAGACTCGCTCGACCGCCTGGTGATAGTAATGATTGTAGATTTCCGCCCCTGAATTTTCAGCCACCGGCGCACTCTCCGTCGCTGGTGATGGCACGGGAAAGTTCTCTCCACCGGCTGAAGAATCCGATTTGTCTCTCCCTTCACCGGCACTCGCCTCAGACTGCTCAGCTGCACCTCTTTCAGGTAGAGCTCCCACATGAGGCACCTCAGAATCCCACCAGCTGACTGTAGCTCCGGCAACATACGCAGCCAACAAACTCGATGTCCCAGCAAAAGTACCCCCAATCACCAGACCAAGCAACCAGAGCGTGTGGATGACAAACGCGGTTTGCCTCTGTCGCAGAAGCCGGTCCAGCCTTGATCCAGGAGTCTTCTCCCGGACGGCATTCAACCACACCGTCGCAGGCTGCACGATGAATCTACACGCAGCTGGGACCACCACCGCGAAGCCCAGCGAGACGAAGACGGGCCGAATGACTGTAACCGCATCGAACCCGCCACCTCCCCCGCCGAGGTTGGACACGACCTGCACCATGATGAGGCCGACAACGTCATCCATCATGGCGGCGCTCGTGAGCACGACGCCCAGCCGCGTGGTCGCGAGGCCGCTGGTCCCCAGGACAGTGAACGTGGTGCCGAGACTGGTCGAGCAGAGCGCAGCGCCAGCCGCGAAAGCCTGCAGCGGCGACGCACCGACGAGGGAGCGGAGGGTGAAGGAGAGGCCGATAGGGACGGCGATGCCTGTGATGGCGACGCCGGTTGAGAGGAGGAGGTTCGCTTTGAGGAATTTGAAAGACGTGGAGAGGCCGCCTTTATTTTGCGTCACCCCAGTCAGCTAGGCTTCTTTACTGGGCAATTGCTGGTTGAGACTCACCTTCATAGACAATGAGGATCAGGCCGAGATATCCCAGCTGCATGACGGCGTTCTCCGTCTCCGCGGACAGCCACTGCGCGCCGGGCGTGCCCCACGCGATGCCGAGAAAAACCTGCCCAATGAGGCCGCAGTAGACGAGCTTGTCGAGGCCATAGTTGACGGTGTTGAGCAGCAGCAGGAAGCCGGAGAGAATGATGATGGTGGTGATGGACGGCTCATGGTAAGCTAGTGAGGATGCGGATGTTGCCATTGTAAGCCATTAGGGTTGAACGTACGCGACGTACGTTCGACGCGTGTACTGAGATAGTTCTGATGAACAAGGTGAGTATCACTTGAGCGCGGTTGGCTGTCAGCGTTCTTTTTGATATCTTGATGATGGACACGGCCCAGGGTACTGTGTCCGATTTAGGGGTGAAGTCAGGTGAAGCTGCAAAATTGGCGCGTCCTGCTTGGCGTGCCGTTGTTCACCGTGATGAGCGGCTTGGGAGGGGGACTAGAATAGTTAATGACATGACGTCATATATACAGGGATCTTACTGAATGGATGCTGACAGCTCGGGATTAAGACAGTTTTCAATGGACAAAAGCCCGAAGTCGTCTGAAACTTGGATGGCTACGGATACAGCGAATGGCTTAACATGAAGAGCAACATGTAACACGTGGTTTTGGGGTAATGAACTCCATCAATAAGTGGCATTTGACAACACATGAGGTCTATCTTCAACAAACAAGTAACAATCAAAGGAACACGGACGACTTTTGCGAAAATAAAAACAATCAAATTCAGACTGTTCCAGCCAGGTATAAATCTAAAATCAAGCAACGCCCCTAGGAACCAGAACACATGCCAATGCAAATCCATAGCCCCAAACTGCCAGGCCCGCTGCCAAGTCTCGTGTCGTCCAGCCACGGTTTCTTGCCATCGCCCCCAATACGTTCATCTCAGTCATTTCCATACAGACAGTGAGTCATAGCCAACCCTCGCTTCCACGTCGGACACCAAAATCACCAAAATCCTAGTGAGACGGCTGTTCATGGCTGGCGGGCAGGACAGCAGGCAAGCTGGCGTTCCTCCTCCTCCTCTTGGTCTTCTTGCCGCCAGGCGGCGGCGGCGGCGTCGCGGTGCCGTTGGCAGGCGCCGCAGCGGGCGGGATCGCGCCGCCGCGGTTGAGACACGAGGTGTTGTCCGGGTTCGCGAGGTTGATGGGCACCTGCAGGACCTGGTTGACGTCGATGAAGTCCGGGTTCGGGATGTTGTTGAGCTTGGCGATGTCGCAGATGCCCGAGTTGAAGAGGCGCGCGATCTGGCCGAGCGTGTCGCCCTTGATGACCGTCAGGGTGATTGTGCGGTTGGCGTTGTTGACGGGGCCGCCGCCGCCGGGGGGCGCGCTCGTCAGCGGCGGGGGAGGCGTCGCGGCTTGTCTTCGCGTCGGGGGCGGCTCTGTGGGGGTGGTCGCCTGGCGGGGATAGAACATGTGCGTGAGGCCGCGGGTAATGAGGCCCCGGGGCTCGGATTGGAGTTGGGTGGTGTCGGCTGTGGGCGTGGCTTGCGCCAGGCCTGAGAGGCCGGCGAGGGCCAGGCAAAGGATTGAAGATCGCATAGTTGCTGCGAGTTTGTGGTGATAGTGTGAAGGTGGAGATTGCTGGTGTAAGTGAGTGAATGGCCGGAGACTTGAAAAGAGACCTTTTCAAACACTGAAAGATGTGGGATGCCGGGGAGTTAAGGAACCAAAAGAATGTCCGATATCAGGGAAACTGTGGTTTAGAATGAATGGCGTGGTCCTGGGAGAGGTGAGACGATTCCCCCCTCGTCTGTCAAGACAACTTTATATCGCACATATTACCACCATCGCCTTCACTCATAAAGTGGCCGGCCGTCCCTTCGAGACAAGGCCAGACAGCCCCGTCGTCGCAGACGGAAATGCGATTGGCCGGCTATTGGGGTTCGAGGTTGACGTGCCCATCCCGGCAGCAGAAAGGCCATGTCATATCCACCTCAATGTGACCTGCTTAACAGACACTAAGCCCTGTCGCCCTACGAACCCCCGCGGCGGTAGAAGAGAGACCAGCGGGCGCTAGCGACATTCTTCCTGAAGAGACAACGTGGTAGCCATTCTGAGAACCGCAACGTGAGCAGGCCGCCCGCCAACGCCGAAGATAGCGTGTGGTAAAGCTAAAAATATGGGGTTGGGATGGACTGAAACGGCAGCGAGCGCGGGGTCGATTGGCTGGTTTGTGTTGGTTGAGTCAGTTGTCGGTAGTTGGTTGTTGCACTTGTTGCAGAGTTGACAAGGAAGAGGCGCCGAAGATGGGACAGAGGGCCCAGCAACTTGAGACGGAGCCCACCTGTTCCCAGACAGTCGCACACATACTTTTTGAAAGTTTATCACGAACCACGACGTGGTGAAAGAGCTCTCCGCCGCCCATCGCGAGTCATATTCTGCGCGAAAGGCTCGCGCAAGAGGCCTGACTTGGCGCGGGAAGCTCAGGCTCCCGGACGCAGGAGTTCGAACACATCCACTCAAGGAGGTGATGCCCAACACAAATCGTTGACGAAGTGAAACGGATTCTACGGATCTCCCTGCTTGTCAAAGTCTTTTGGCCGGCTACAAAGAAGTTCACATTTCCTAGGAGATGCTGTCTGCTCGAGGGATGAAGCACTGCCACCCAATGATCTGGAATGATTTGCGAATGGTCGGACGAACTAGTGCGTTTTGGTGGCCACACCAATCGCGTGTATGATCTTCGACAGGGAAAGCTTCCTACAAACCTAAATCAACCAAGCCACTCTGCTTGGCTGTCGTGGAGCCCAAAATCTCTAATTCTTATCTGTGTTGCCAAGTTGTAGTCAATCTGGTGATGAAGGGTATGGTCAGCTCATGAGGTATCCATATTGCTGAAACTGACAACAAAAGACATCTCGAAGATTCTTACAATTCGAGTTCGACTCGGCGACTGCGCCTTCCGGTATTTCGGCATCGACACTTGGAACTATGCATTTCAACTATTTCACGACACCAATTTCCTCATGCGAGGCTAGCAGAACGTAATTTACAATGCCATTGCATGAGCGTTGTAAAGACAAGACTCATCTTCATGCGTCTATCCACTTGTGAAGCGTTATAGTGACCACAGCTGCACAACATTAACGCCCTAGCTAATTCTACAGCCGCTTCGGCCTGGGCGTGTAACCTCTGTACTTGTTCAAACCTCCGTGGCCATGGTATCGTGTCGTGATATGAAGCGACCAGAAGTCCATGCCAATTATCCATGCGATGCAGCCCTCAAGCAGTAGTTGCTGGTGTTCGTAGTCGTTTGTCGTTTCCGTAGTGGGCAGCTTCTCACATAAGGCGATAAGGCGGCTGACAAGCTCCCGGGTCTCCGCCCCAAGTTGATCCATGGCTTCTTGTACCCCTATATCGAACTCGTGCATCAGGATCCGGACACCGTTGTGGCTATCCTCTCCCTTGGCCTGCTCTTTGTCGAAACTGTACATGTCGTTCTGATTGATGATGATTCTGAAGCACATATCCATCAGAGACTGGATCGTCGGCTCCTCCCAAACCTCGCGCCGCACCTCGCACCTGATCAGAAGAAAGGCTATGCTAGGATACATGCCAATCGTCCTCTGACGCACGGCCATGTACTCAATCCGGCTAGGTAGTGCGGGCAGTCTCCGGCGAAGGCCCGCCTCCTCAACGACACCGTCCAAGTATTCGTCGAACAATTCCCTAAAGAGTTGCCAAGACTCCTTGGTGCCTATCTCGAGGTATCTCTCGGCAATCTCTCTTGCCATGAGCTCCATAGATGACAGGTGCTGTGAGGACATTGGCTTGTCGTGGACAGCACCCGAAAAGGAGAATGCATCCTTGACTATCGAGCACTGCCTTCGGATTTCTTCTTCGTCTCCGATATCCGTCGTCTCATCGATGACAAAGAACAGAAGCATTACTTGCGCGGCTAGAAGGCAGGAACCCTTGTCCATGTGCGCATAGTTGATGCAAGCTATCTCGGGGAAGCTGGCGGCGATGATCTTGTTGACGAAGTTTTCCGGAATTCCCGGGATAGACCGCATCCATTTCTCGGCCTCGCTCTTGATGCTTTCGGATTGCAGCTCTACCCGCCAAGGCCATCCTTTCTCGGCCGGCCAACAGGCTAGAAAGTCGGGGATAGTGACTATGGTATCCATGCCCCTGTTGTTGGATGTCCCCATATCGGGACATATGTTGCCCTTGTAGATTTGAGCCATAGTGTAAAATACTCAAGGTCAGTATAAGAGTTCAATGAAAAGAGGATGAGTGAAGACTGTACACGATTATTGGATTCTAGGCAATATCTACCAAGAACAAATGCTACTTTCAGTTACTTGTAGGTCACACTTCTGGACAGGCTGGACAACTGAGAACGACTTCATTGGCTATACGAGAGATATCGACTGTATCTGGCCTCACCGCCAATGCCTGAACCTTTGGACATAATCCCGACGATGACAACCTTGGAACCGCCTTCATGTAGCGCTAATGCTCGGGCAGTGCCTAGCATTCTCCTAAGAAGGTATCCATCGTCCGTAAGCTAAACTAATCTTAAGCGATGCACCATAGACTGAATATCCAGCGTTGCATCGAGACGGCAGATATGTCTTCATCAGCCTTCGTCCCGGCGCTAGTGTCAAGTCCAAGGGTGTTTGCTGAATTAAGCGCCATGTGTGATGCTGCGAAGACAGGCATCAGTACGAGCTAAGGCTCCACTGATTATGCTGTTGGTCCTTAGTCAATTCTTCAACGAGTCGACAGAACTTAGGGTCTCCATCGGATAATGAAGTCGGTTCAGAAGAGACTTGATCCGCGTCAAAAAGGCCGAATTAGGCGTATCTCCGCCTACGATATCACGAAATGATCAGAGCGTCCCACCAACGCGCATGAAAAACAAGGGTCGGTGACTGGTTCAATTCGACATAGCTGCAACTCGTAATTGTGTCCGATAACGGCGTTATTTCCCAAGACCGAACGATCGACGACGACGTAGACGTGGGATGTACGTTATGCCCCTTAACAAGCCCCGACGACTTCTCAGATTTCCCATAAGCCAACCTACAAGATGGAAGCTTCAAACGTATTCAAGAGTCAACATTGTAGTGTTGGTACAAGATTCTCTGACTCTTTCGGCTGGGACATCATCTATGCGTCCGTAGCCAATGATAGGATAAGAGACACTTAGATTCGCATCGACTCATCTGGCTTGGCCACAGGACTCGCCGTAGCTGATTGGTATTGCGATCATTGATCTGTCATTCCCGAGTAAGAGAACGGTGCAGACGTATGAGCAGCTAGGCTTCGTGAGGAAATACTAACCTAACTGTTGAAAAGGACGCGATCTACTTTTTCCCATATATCATATCAACAATCGAAGCATTACACCCACAGCTCTGTTAACCATGGCATCCCTAGGTTGATTGATTTTCAGAAGCTTCCGCGTCTCAGAATGCATCTCCGAGCGCAAAGCTCTCCTCAGTCTTGCTCAATGTTTGGGACCGTTTGTGCCAGAAATTTGCCACTTCATTGCGATTCTAGTTTTGCACCTTCGACAGTCTTTCTGAATGTAGTGGCCTTCCGCCTGCTTTGGACTGGCCGTCTGACGAGACCAACTCAACACCATGATGACTTACTTACCTTACAATGTGATTGGGGACAATGCGACGACCGTGGCCGAGCCACGAAGTTACGTGGCATAACAGATCACTCGCGCAACATGTTTCTAGCTCTTTAGAAACATGTAAGCCGGAGTTGTCGGGATCGCCACAGAGGGAGCTTGCTGGGGTTGCAAAACATACGCTCATCACACCGCCAAGACCTTCACAAACCATAGAGCAGTCCTTTCTTCTCCAAATTATCAGCGGAAAACACATTTTCCTAAGGCTACGTCTAAATGATGTCTCCTTTCCTGTGGCAAATTGCTTGGATCGTGCCATGGAGTGTGCGGCTAAGCCCCAGTAACGGTCCATATGACTGTCGCTGAGAGCCTCACCGAATGGCCTAGATCAGTCCCAAAAGCTCCGTCGTGCTGAATTTGTTGGTTAGTCTGCCTTGCATCCTAAGAAATGCTCCATACTTTGCAATAGTCACCTCATGCTCAAAGACTTACGATATTACTATTTAAGTCAACCCATTTACCCTTTGATCTTGTGCAACTTTTCTGCCTGCACTTAGTAAGAAAAACAAGAATAGTCCACCAACGCTTCTTCCGGGATTACGCACCTTGGCAATTCCATTTCTAAGAAACAAGGGTTTCCTCGGCACTTTTCTCTTGTAAGACTCCGTTAACAGCGTTGATACGCATGACACATGTATTCACGCAAGGCAGGCCTCAAACGACAAGTTTGGAAAATTCATAACAGTAGGAGTCGAAAGCACCTCTCAGGACACAAACAAATCAAACGCCATGAATCTTCTTCTCAAGCTAGCAGAGGCCCTTGGATCCGAGACTCTGAGGAGTCTGCACGACCAGGATCCTTCTGAAATCTTAGACAAAGTCGGCGAAACTATAACGAATTTCATTTTCTCGTAAATTGTAATAGGTATTCAGAGGCGGTGAATCACTCTTTTGTCAACATTCGTTAGGGAAGATGCGCTCTATCATCTGATGACTGATAGTGATGCGCATGAAGGGGGGCCATGTATGAGCTTTAGTGGAATAGATAGGATGGAGTTAGCGCCAGTCTTTACCACATCAACTGCTTTTCGAACAATCTCAAGTACTGTGACCTCGACACAACCGTGTTAGATGTTTAGAGGGTTAGAATTTTAAATAACTCTTGACTTTATTTAGCCTCGGCTTGAAATGAGTCAGTGAACATTATCCCTAGTCATTTTGGACCACCACACTCAGCCGGCTCGGCCCGCCCCCCACAGACCCCGTTTCCGGGTGGAAATCCCGGACGAATCTTTGCCTCATGCATGATCACTCCAGTCAGCCAAGTCAACCTGGCTTCAGTAGCTTCGTCATTTACTCGTAGATAAGTTACCATCCTGCAGCCCTCGTCTGATCCAGTATATGTCCGTTTAACCTGTCAAAATCTGTCTCGCTCAATCCATGCATGAACAAGCAACTTTATATTGACTCTCACACTCCGCAAGTTTTCACATGCATTTTTCAGAACCGAAATTGACATGACAATATGTATTTCGCTAATCTGCTCATACAGGCGATCTACCCTGTCCAATCGTCTAGTCGGAATCATCGCCGAGCTGCTCGTCCTCACCTCCCGTGGCACCAGCAAAGGCCGCCGTCGCCTTGCCGAAAGCAGCGGCACGTCTCTTCTCCAGAGCCTCAGCCTCGCCCTTGATGTCGGCCGGGGCCTTGGAAACCATGACCTGAGACAGCTCCTTGCTGGCCGCCTCAGTCTTCTCGACGTTCTTCTTGACCAAGCCGCCGACCTTGAGCTTGTCAAACTGAGCCTGGTTGGCGACCATGGAGTTCAGTTGGATCTCGGTCAGATCCACAACGGTACTCATCTGGTTGAGGAGCTTCTTGGCCTCATCGTCGGTAGGGGTGAAGCTCTGTTCAAATGTCAGGATTGCGTCTCACAGAGTGGGGTAAGGTTCAGTAAGCACTTACTCCGTAGTCCTTAATGCCCTTCTTGATGGTGTTGCAGATCGAGTTGGACTTGGTGCCCAGCTTGATGGCGTCCTTGTAGTTCAGGTCGGCGCCCTTGGCGATGATCTTGTTGGACTTCGTGACCTTGCGCTCAATGTCGCTCAAGCTCTTGGAGATATCGGCGAAAGACATTGTGGCAGATGAGTGTGTTTGTTGGTATTGTTAGTTAAGATAACAGTGAGTGATTCGATGTTATTGTTTAGATTGCGTGATGATGATGGTCCCATGCGATTTCTAGCCGTGGTGTTGAAGCCCCTTTTATCATTCATGAAAACAAAACATCGTGATTCACATGCTGGCTGATGCCTCGGATGACTTACACCACTTGGCCGCCAAACACAAAGCTGTCCCCTAGAGCATGAACGACCCAAGTCTGGGGTAGCCCTGAGCTATGACGTGTTCCCAGAGCCGCAGCTTCAGGCGCCCGGCACTTCGCGGAGCTGAGGCCAGGGTCCGGCCACGAAACATGAAACAATGCGGAGGCCGCCCAGCGATCCTCCGCAGCACATCGTCCGCAGAGCAGCCTCCACTGGCTGGTGCTCAAAGGGGTCCAGCCCTTCGGTTTCCGAAAGAAAAGCCAATTCGAGATGGGACCCGAAAAACAGGTTACGTGCCAATGATCACCCAGAGCAGCTTCGAGAATAGAGACAACCTTCCCGAACATAATCATGCACAACAACTGTGATGTGCATTTCTGACAGGGAAGACGCAGGGCATGGATTCGCCGACCACTCGGCCGGCGGTCGATATGCATCGGTGCCATTGCGCACGATCGCATCATTAGTTGTTTACAGTTATTGGAAATGATCCCCATACAGAGCGTTACCCCGCTAATGCTGGGGAAGCTGAGAGAGAGAAACCCTCCTTCCCTGGTAAACGCCCAGCATTGTTGTTTTGGCGGGCATTGTTGAGCTACCGTTCTTGCTCGGATAGTTTCCTTGGCTGGGGCGGGGCGGATACGTTTCTGCTCTGTAACCAAGGTTTTACTGCCTCGGCCTGGCGGTGCTGCTTCACGTGGCTGCGCGACACCAGCCTCAACAACTCGCATTCGCACTTACACATGTTTACCGACGATGAGTTGATCTATTCTTGAACACAAATTCAAATTCGGAATTGAACAATACAGCAACGCATATAATAGGAACCCCTGGGTTTTTGCATTATGCCATTGCCACTCTCGTGCATCATCTGCCCGGTAGTCGATCTGTTCCCAGAAAGGGAACTCAACTTTGCCCGTCAGCCCCGCTGTTGCTCTGAAGCAAGTGTCTTGACTTGGGAGATCAATGACGAACAATTTGGATAGAAAGCCACCAAATTCGGACCTGTAAACAAGTAGTTGCTGGATGTCGCTTTCATCTGGACGTCTCTATAGATTCTGATCATTAAAGGAATGCATTGAAAACATGTGGAATTTGAAGATAATGGCAACTCACGGTGGAGACTACGGGGGAAGTCAGAGAATTTAAAACAGTTGTGCTGACAGTGATTTACAAGAAAAACCTTCAGATGTAAAAGTTAACTATAACAGTTGATTGTTATCATCAACGATCAAGATGGTTCTAGCTTGTGAGCCCAACTGGACTATTCTGGTGGAGCTCAAGATGGTCAATGGGCCATACAGAAGTGTTGTAAACAACGTTGTGTACATCGTAACAGTTGCTTCACATGAGTATCAACTCACCTGGACAGCCAACTAATTGATAACTCAAAAGATGGAAATGCTGAAATCTGGCGACACCATTCTAGTTAGGGCGACATGAACTCAACTACTGAGACTTTGCCCTAAGGTACGCAAGACGTAGTGACCAGCACACCTTCATCTAAACTCTCTTGATCGTCTCTTGAGTCTTTTGAGCATTTTCTAGTTTCGCTGTTGGACTTGCAAGCAACTTTGAACTACCCACTATCGACAAGAGAAAGAAAACAACCCAGCAAAGCCAAGCGCGCCTTGTTGTCAATTGATTCAAGATAATTGAATATTCCTGCTGGGCCATGAGATTCCTTTACACGAATTATTCTGTTGTCGCTGGCAATCATATGGGTGATATTGTTGTTCATCGTCACTCTTTCCTACTGGATGCTTCAATAGGCTCGTTGTGTACATAGTTTCTTCTGCGCAACTCAGTCATGTCACTCACCAGCATTAGCCTGCGAGACAAAAGGCAAAACATCAATTGCTCTGGAACTTTTCGGAACCATCGCAGGGTCCAACTGCCCCCGTCTTGTTCCGGGCTACGGCGACTTCCGCAGGGACTTCCGTTTTGGTGCATGCGATGCGAGAGTTCAAGCGGTGGGGCGATGTTCGGTAGTGACCAGCCGGATCCCGGAGATCGGAAGAGCACATGTCAGCCACGGCGGCGGTGCAAGGCACCTAGTTAGTCGGCCGAGGTGATCGGATCTCGCATTGTATTACGTGAGAATATGTGGGAGAAACCCGCTGCACCGTTCCGCAGACGTATGATCCTGCTAGATATATGCGAGATTCTATAACAAGGCAAAGATCTCCTTTCCAACCAAAGAGCATCGTCTTTTCCATATCTGGCTTCGAGACGCTCATCATTCTCACGATATTATCAACAGACATTTCATAGACATGAAACCCTGCCGCAGGTCAGTGGGGAAAAGGGCGCATAACCAAGGCCCCCTCTACTGACGATGTCATCGACCGCTCCTGTGGACATCTTTCTCATCTGGACTTCACTCACTCATATCTACCTGTCATGCCTTCTTGCAGTCAACTTCGCTGCATTGAAAGGCTAGCTGGCAAGTGAGATTCTAAACTGAACTTGGTTTGTTCACCAATATGATAGGCCACTCAAATGAGCTCTCCTTTTTCTTCTGAGGAAGCCTTTTCTGAGAGACGGGGACATGCAACTTGTCCGTATCATGTGTGTCATCATGGCAGTAAGTCACGAATAATCTCACTCACGTATCAGGAAGTTCATATGACTTGATGATCAAGATCTGGCTCGACGTCTGCCTTGTCGGAAGGAGCACTTCGAACACCAGGCAGCAGTGATCCGCTCTCATCGCATCTGTGGGAATTCGCTGAGTTCACCATGACAAAATCGCCGCCGCCGATTACGGCCACTGATCAACGCTCGGTAAGGTGATGGAGGGCAGTGGCTGTTGAGTAACAACAGTCCTTTGAGACACCCGATCAGAGCATACCATCATCGGCGACACGTTACAGAGCATGGCACCACGCTTATCCCGGTACAAGACAACTCGGCCGAAGGAACACATCGAATCCTTCATTCAGTAGTCTCGTTGGACCCGAATAGGCAAGTGAATGTAACCGGGCGTAAGCCGGACAATCCCAAATGGCATCAACGGTCACAGAACCAACAAGGCAAGGCGGGTAGCCGCTGTAACCGTGTGGCAACTTGACAAACTTGACATGTCTCTGATCAACCCAACATTATCAACACCAAGCTTCCTATTCGTCCGAACCCCATTTCACGAGACCAACGCCGCCACCTTTCTGCCAAAAGGAAAAAAAACAAGCTTCCAGCTCCCCGCAGACTGTCACCGAATTGTTCTGGCGTCGGTAGGACTTCCAACCGAGGACAGGGTCCCCGCCTGCTTCATGCATTAAGACTCCAGATACCCAAGATTACGGAAGCAAGGCGGGGGACCGGGAACCGTCGAGGTGGTGTCGAGGTGGCCACAGCTCGTATCTCTGGAGCCTTTCGGTCTCCATCCAGACTTCAGCAGGCCAATTAGGCGGACGTTCTTTATCGATAGAAACAGGTCGTGATTCCGAGATATCCATGATTCTGCACCAACTTGTCTGCAGCAGTTCCGCGGCAGGGCTAGCCCGCATGGCTGGAAGGGATGTCACTCTGGTCCAAGGCGCAGCGCTGAAGCTGCAACGGGCTGGATCCCGCCAGGCTCGCCCGCCCCGCGATCATCGGTGATGCTGGGAGCAAGCCCTCGGAGGCCGGATATCATGGATGGGGCGACATCAAAGCCGTTCTCCATCTCAGCTGCCCTTTTCGTGGCGATTATTGGAGAACATGACTATCCAGCTCCCGGGGCCCCCATGAGCGATCGTTCTGCAATGTAACTCGCCTGCAAAGCTGCGGAAAGTTGGACTTCCCACGCGGAATAGCGGCAGGCCGCCTGAACAAGCTCATCTGGTCCAATTTACCCATGGGCCGTTCCTCGGGACACGGTGTGTGCAGGCGCGACACCGTGCTCGACGCCGTCCCAGCCGGTCCAGCGGGGACCTGGGGAAATGACAGGAGATTTACGTACAAGAATCCGTTTTTCTCGAAATGGCATCGATAACCTTAAATCTCAACACTGGGGAAGACACCCAGCCTGTTGGTGATGCAGGCTGTCTGCAGTTGTCATTAGAAACAGTTTGCTCGAAAGAGCAGGTCCTCGGTCGGAGGCGTTCAATGGTCTCACTGCGATTACAGAGATGCCGAGGTTGACGCCCGAGTCAGCGGCAACATGATTTGCTGGGCTGCCGGCCGGCAAAATGAATTACATCTTCCATTCTCACCAGCAAACAAAACTAGCAGCATGTTTGTGTGTGTTTGGCCTTCGCCATCGCCAACAATCACGCCAGGGACCTTTTGATTGCATGGAAGGCCGATGCACCCAACAGGAAGCTCCAATCGAAAGCGTCGGACGAACCATCCCTCTCCAGCAGCTCGGGTCCAGCTCGCAGGCATGATCCAGCCAAACCAGTCAGGCAGGGCGCGGCTATCAGCTTAGAGGGACGTTTGTTCATGTCTGCAAGAGGGCAAAAGGGCGCAGATTGGGTCTCTGATCCTCTGTGCGGAGGAAGCGAAGGAACTTTTTGAATCGGTTGGTCGGTCTTGTGTCATTAACCTGACAGCCTCGATGACATTCCACCGAGCTGATTGGTGTGTCTCCCTCGATGGATTCTCGTGGGTGGCTCTTCTGCCGTCCCTTCCGACTTCCTTCCTGAACGGTCGACCAGACGTCCCTGTCTTGCAGTCTCTGAGTGGCCGTCGTCTCGCGTGCCCTTGCAGGGGTTCGTTCGGATGATTAACTGCAAAAAGTCTTGGCCTCCTGGGAGTATGGTGCACCACTAGGATAAATCCGCTAACCTCAGGTTTTTTGGTTTTTATAGACGAAAGTTAGGCTAACTTAACCCTACCTCCTCTACTACTTACTACTTATATTAATAAGTATATTAATTTTTCCCCTCTACTTATCTAAAATCTACTTATAATTACTTATAATTATAGGGTTAATTTTTATTACCCCCCTTCTATACTATCTTCACTTAGTTTATTATAAGTTAAAGAGTACTTATTAAGCTAAAGCTATATTAGCTATTTATTAAAAACCTCTTTTTTAATAATATACTTATAGATAATATTATAAATACCCTCTTAGAATAAAGCTTAGCTATTAGTAAGAGGATACTTAAGTATTAGCTTACTAAATAGGGATTATAATACTATAGTTAATATAATCTAAAGTAGAAAGAGAATATACTCCTTATAATTAAATATCTCTTCTATTAATAAAATATAAAAAATAATTAGATCTTATAAGAGCTTATTTACTAAAGATATAGTACTTTATTAAAAGCTTAGCTAAAAAAGATATATTATAGTTATAGAATAAAGTAGTGATATTTTAATAAGGTAGAGAGAACTAAAGTTAAAGTAGTAATAATTAAGTTTATAGAGAAGGATCTATAGAGGATATTAGCTATTTTAAACTTTAAGTAGAGCTACTTTTACTAATATATCTACTTTATAGTTAGTATTACTATTAGGAAGAATTAGATTTATAACTATTATAGGAATATATTCTTAGATAAAGTAGTATAGTAATAAAAAAGTAATTAGTAATATTATACTAACTTTAAAGTTTTTAGACTTAACTTCTTATAGTTTATAGATAGATATAAGAAGTTAAAAAGATTTAGTTTCTAGATTTATATTTATATTAATATATACTTAAGATATATTATATAGATCTATATTAGACGCTCTATAATAACTATACTAAGTATTATAAAATAATACTTATATATAGTTTAAGCTTCTAGGATTTAGTTTTTTCTTATTAGAGTAAATTATAATAGTAAAACCCCTCTCTTTATAGGTATTTAAATACTCCTTATAGAGGTTAAGTAAATAAGAATTAAATATATTAATAGAGAGAGTAGAGCTTAGGTTTACTAATAAGGTAATTAAATATTATCTTATTATATTTAAGCGCTAAATATAAGTAATATTAGGATTAAGTTATAATAGAAGCTTTTATATATAAAGTTTAGTAACTAATAGATTATAAATATTCTTATCTCTCTTATAAAGTATTTTTATTTAATATTAAATTAGTGTTTTTTATTAGAGATAATTAATATTAGAGATTTTATTCTAAATAATATTATCTATCTAATTACTATATATACTATTTATAGTGATATAATATAGGAGGAAGTTACTAACTTTATAGACTTTTAGAATACTAAATATATATATAATTAAGGAAATTATAACTATATTAAGTTAGGTTAATTAGTAGATCTATATAATTTAATATAAGATAATAATAAATAGGAGGTTAAGATAGAGGTAAGTTTTAAAGCTAATAAACTACTTATTAAGATAAGTAGATTACTTAAAGATATTAATATTAATTATTTCCTTCTAGATAATATTAAGGATTAGTACTAATAGTAATTAGATAAGATAGGCTTTAACTTAAATTCACTTAAGGATATAAATAACTAAGAATAGCCTTATATAGAGATATATCTTAAACTTTAGGATTAAGTTAAGGTATATATAGTAATAAAGTTATAATTAGAACTTAACTTTATAGAGAAACTAATAGGTAGAATAAGAAGATATATAAGTTATTATTATAATAAACTACTAAGTAAGAGATATTCTAATAGATATAAATAGCTTAAACTCCTTAATTAAAACCTTTTTAATATCTTATATTAAAACTATCCTAACTTTATACTATTATAGGACTTTTATAGTAATAAATTAGAATAAAACGAAATAGATATAATAAATATAATAGAAAACGAACTATAGAGAGATAACTAATTAATACTTTATTTTTACTTTAGGTTTATATAGAGACTATAAAGCTTAGACTTTAGTAAGAAAAGGTATTTATTAAGGTGCTCCTTATTCTAATTATTAGAATAGGGAAAGGAGTTATTTAAAGTAGTAGATTTATTTAAAGTAGTAGATTTATTTAAAGTAGTAGATTTATTTAAAGTAATAGATTTATTTAAAGTAATAGATTTATTTAAAGTAGTAGATTTATTTAAAGTAATAGATTTATTTAAAGTAGTAGAGTTATTTAAAGTAGTAAAGTTATTTAAAGTAGCTAAAGAGCTTAAGATATTTAAGGGAACTCTATTAGTTAAGGGATTAATAATAATCTTAGAAAGATTAGGAAGAGATATTAGAGATATAACTTCTTAGATATTATAAGGAGATCCTATTTATTAAGCGTTTAGGCTTACTTTAGGGATTAACTATAAGCTATAGTATTATTACTTTTTAAGCTATTTAGAGCTTTAGTATTTAGTATTAGAAAAATTAAAATCTTTAATATTAAAAATAGATTCCTTTTCTTACTTAATTAATAGCTTAATTAACTCCTACTTCTCTTAATAGGGAGTTAAAGCTATATACTTAAATAAAGGTGTAGTAGAAGCTATATATTTAGATAAAAGCGTAATAAAGGCTATATAATTATCCTCTACTTCTTTAATATCTAAGTGATAGAAATAAAAGTGAAGCTAAAAAGCTTTACTATTTTTATCCCCTTTCTTTAGTATTAACTAATATTCCCTAAATAATATTAAAAAGATATTATAGTTTTTAGCTATATTAATAATAGATAGGCTTTTCTTTATATTAATATTAGTAGTAAACTGAAATTCTTAGTATTTATTAAATAGCTAAGTAGTAAGCCTTTTAATAGATAGTTTAATAAACTAAAAAACTTAATTTTATAGAGTTTAAGGTAGTTAAGTAATATAGTTAAATAGAGGTATTATTATACTATCTATTTATCTCTTAGCTTAGCTTATAGTATTATAAATAGGAAGAAGATTTATAAATTAAATAGTAGTTTAAAAAGATAAGTATTTATAAAGTACTAATAAATACTTCTCTAAAACTAACCTAGATATTAAGAATAGTATATATAAGTTTAAAATCCTCTCTAGCTACTCTAGCTCCTCTCTTTTTCTAAGTAAGGATTTATAAGGACCTTTCTATAGATTTACTAATCTATTACTTATAGTAATAGTTCTTAAGATTTAATATTTAATTATAGTAAATAGAGTATATAATAGTATAAGCTAAGGTAGTAGTTCGTATAGATTAGCTATACTAAAAAGAGCTATTATATATAATATTTAGTTATATAAAACTATCTAGAATGTTAATAGATTATATAGGTATATTAGATAAAGCAGAAGACCTTTCTTAAGCTTTAGAGAACTGCTAAATATAAGCTTTAGAGAACTACTAAATATAGAGCTGAGGTATTCTCTTATTATTAATAGCTAGGTTAATAATTTTAATAGGTATTAGTAATAATATTAGACTATACTATAAGTAGTTATTAAAACTATAAGTAATAAGCTTATTCCTAATATTATAGTAAAAGTAGCTATTAAAGTATTTTAGATATTATATCTAATATATATAGGGTATTATATTAGTAATATTAATAGAAAGATAATATAGGGGGTAGTATAGTTTTAAAAGAGGGGATTTAGAGGTTAATAAGGAGCAGAATCCCTTTAATTTAAGCTAAGATAAATAAAGATATATTTATAGTTAGGGCGCCTTTTTCTAAATACTACTATATATTTATTATAAACCTCTTAGTATAGTTTAAGATAGTATTTTAAGCTAATTTATTATAGTATTAGTATAGAGGAGAGATTAGTTAATATATTAAGCTAGTCTCCCTTATATCTATTATTTTATTTAGTTAGGTAAATTACTATTTTAGAGTATTATAAGCTCTTATTAGTATTATAATTTATTTAGTAATAAAGTATAACTTAAAAAATAAAGTTATATAGATAGTCTTTTTTTTAGGGGGGTGATAAAAGCTTAACCTCTTTATAATTATAAGTAATTACTTATAATTATATATAATTATAGGTAATCTTTTAAGGGTTTACTTTATCTTAATAAGGCTTAGCTAAGTAATACTATCTTTTTACTTATATAAAGTAAGCTCTCTATATTAATTTCCTTAAGAACTACTTAATAGCTACTTATTACTATTATAGGTATACTTATTAGTATTAAAGGGGCTAAAAAGAGGTAGCTACTTATTACTATTATAGGTGCTCTCTTACTATAAAAGACTCTAAGAGGAGGTATTATCCTTAAGCCTCTACTTCTTATAAAGCTATTAAAGCAGCTTACTTATAGTATTTAGTATATATAAGCTACTTAAAGGGGATTTATCTAGAATTATAAAGTTAATATACTTAATATTTTTAATAATAAGATTAATAATAAGATACTTCTTAGAGAACTAAATATACTCCTAAAGGTAATTATATAGGTAATAAAATATATTTATAGAGCTCTTATAAGCTAATAATATATAAAGAGCTTTATAGTATACTTTATAGTAATATAAGTAAAAACTTTTATAATCCTAAATATATTTATATTAAGCAATTTAATAATTTAGTAATATCTCTAATTATATATAGGAATATTTAGCTATCCTCCTTACTTATATAAATCCTATTTATAAATATAGTAATTAAGATAGTAAGCTAGAGGTATAATATTAGATAGTATATCTACTTATTATTATTACTATTATTAGTATTCTCTCTATCCTAATAAGCCTTAATAGTAGCCTACTTTATAACCTTTAGTAAATGCTTAACCTCTTAAAGCTTAGTATCTAATATAGTAGTATATTACTTATAGAGTATCTAATAGTTACTACTTTAAAGGAGGCTTATAGTTTAAGCTAAGGTATTAAGGTAGTAGTAGTAAGCTAAGCTTATAGTATTAATATTAAGCTAGCTTATACCTAAGGTAATACTAATATTACTAATATTAGGGGAGACCTATTAGCTATACTTCTTAGGGGTAATAAGAGTAGCTTACTCACTTTTACCTACTAAAGTTAATATTTAAAATATTAAATAGCTAGTAGTTAAATATATAAAAAGAGTAATTATTACTCTAGCTATTATAGTAGTAGTTAGTATATACGCTAGAGGTGATATTATCTTTATTATTAAGGGGTAGGATATATCTAACCTATATACTCTTACTTTTACTACACTTAATATAAGTGTTCTCAGCCTTATTACTACTAATTTAGATTATTATTATAATAGTATTATAACTACTAATACCCTTCTTAAACTTATTACTTATATTAATATTAATCTTTATATTACGCTAAATAGGGATGTTAATAAGATCTCTTATAGTACCTTTAGTAAGCTTTTAGAAGTTTTTAATAAGACCTTTTATATAGATATACTTCTAAATAGCTATAATTCTTTTATTAATATATAATATATAATAAATAAGTAGAGAAAGATATACTTTTAGGAACTTTAGTTTAAACTAAAGCTTAAAAAGAAGATACTTTTATAAGCTTTTAGGTAGTAGTAGTCTTCTACTAATAAAAAGGAGTAAACTTAATAGCTTTATTATTATCCTACTCCTAAAAAAAGTGCTTCTTATACGCCTATTTAATTATAAGCTTTTTAGTATTAGGATTAATAAAGTAAGAAGGTATCTACTCTAAAGATCTAAGGATATTATTATAGTTATATTAGTTAGCTATCTTTTCTATTAAAGTTACTATTATTAATATAATATAGGATATATTCTAAAAAAGGATTAATAAGTTTTTTTTAGGTTTTAGAAGAAATAAGTAAGGTTAGTTTATTATAGTAAATATAAAATAAGGTAGTTTACTATAATAAATATAAAGTTAAATAAAGAGAAAGTAAATATTAAAAGGAAGGTGAAATAATATTAAATATAAATATAGTAAGAATATATATATACTAGAGAAGGTATAAGAATAATAAAGAAGTTAAAGGTATTATTAGATATTATAGTTTTTTTTAAGAAGAATAAATAGAAAGTGCTTTTAGGATAATATCTTTTATTATATAAGATATATTAATATAATATATAAAGAGGTAGGCTATAATAAACTATTCTACCTAAATATCTTATATTTATTATATAAAGCAGTTTTTAATATTCTATAAATAGTATTAATAAAGTATTTATTTAGTTTTATTATTTAACTAAAGCTATTTGCTAATTCTACTTATAACTTAATAGCTTTTAACTATTTTAGATACTTAATTATACTTAAAGCTATAATTAAGTAGTAGATATATATAAAAGATATACCTTTCTTTCCTCTTTTAAATAATATTATATATACTCTACTTATAGGAATATTAGAAATATTATAATAGTTTCTAGTTATCTATATAAAAGCTTATTTTCTACTTACCTACTATTATTTCTTTTCTCCTCCTATAAATTTACTATTAAAGATAAAACTAATAAACTTAGAGTCCTTTCTCTATCTTTATAGTATCTAATATTATCTTTACTAATATTAGCTTTAGTAATATACTCTTTATAAGAATAAATAGACTAAGTAGTAGAGTAATATTAATAAGTTATAGCTAATAATATTAATACTCTAGAAGAAGGGTTATAAGTAGCTTTTCTATAAGGAGTATTCCTCTAAGTATTAGAAACTATACTAGTACTATATTTAAACTTAGAGGGTTTAAGTAGATAGGTTACTTTATACTTCCTCTATTTAAGTTATAATATAATAGAGGATAATATAAGTAGCTCTATTACTATTTAATATTATAATTACTAATAAGTTACTATAAAGTTACTTTAGATAGTAGAGCTTATTAGTACTAAATAGTAGTATAATAACTAATTTATAAAGCTAGTTAG
>VNWS01000097.1:0-27146 GCA_009800995.1 Colletotrichum sp. COLG31
CTAACGGCCTACATCAACCAGTACATCACGAGTGTTTGCGCAAGATGCATGGTCGGTCCTGAAACATATGAGCACCCAGAGCTTATTGATATGTTTCTCGAGTTTAACGAGGAGGTCGACAAAGTCATCGGACTGGGCTCATTGCTGCCGTCATGGATGAGCTTTATTGCGAGTATTCCTATGAATAAAGGATACAACAAGTTCCGAAAGATCTTTCGGCCTATTATCGCCAAGCGCCGCGCTGAGCTCGAAGAGAAGAAACAGCTCAACGGTGCTGCGGCTGGTGGTGAAACAGGGGACAAATTCATCGACTTCATGAGCTTCATCCTCGACATCGTTGATGACGACGAGCGCGCCGCAGATCTCGTTACCATTACCGTCTGGTTCGGCCTGCGCAACCTGCAGATCACCCTGCTCTCCACGCTGCTTGATATAATTGACGTGCCCGGGCTTGCAGACCAAATCAACTTGTCTCTTTCCAGACCTGCCAGAGGTGCCAGGGCTGACCTCTCCACGCTCAACACCTTCACCAGGACGGATTCATCACCTTGGGCCCTCCTTCGCGCAGCAATGTTCGAGTCGATCCGGCTCTGCGGTCCGGCGTCTGGTCCAGCCCGCATCATCTCATCCCCCCACGATATCGCGCTTGCCTCCGACCCAAGCGTTAAACTGCCTCCAGGTCAGGTTGCGACACTGAGCTCCTTCTACTCGCACCGTATGCCTGAGAACTATGGGCCCGATGCGAAGAAGTACAATCCGCAGAGATTCCTCACCTCTGGCCCTGATATTGGTAGCAAGGAATTCATCACCTGGGGACTCAAGGGGCCTCATACTTGTCCAGGACGGTGGTTCACACAGGAGGCTATCTGCGTCATGATGAAGGAGGTGCTTGAGCGATATACATTTGAGCCGGCGCGGACGGGGCTGGACGATGATGAGAAGTACGAATATCATGCGGGCGTTGTTACCCGGAAGGAGGTTCCGGTGACCGTGTATAAGAGGAGTGCGTAGATTGGATAACTGAGGAATTTGGGTGATTGAGGACTATTGTTCAGACAGCATGAGATCATGGAATTATATTTGGTAGGATCTCCTCAGAAGTATTACTTCCTGCCCTGTGTTATAGTCCGAATCACCAAGCGCGTGCCTATCTTAATTACTAGATAGTAGAGGTTTTCGTAAGCTAGGGATAGGCCGTCTCGGCCGTTTCACAAGGCTCGACTATAGAACCTAGTAGCTAATAAACTGCTACTCTTTCGCGAGAAATCAATTGCTGAGCAAGCTGAAAGAGACCGTCTGGTCTCACTGATCGCTGGGCTTCGCTGCCCTTGAGCAGGAATTGATGGATGCTGACAAGAATCTGAGGGGGCTTTTCCCGGTCGGGCCATAGATATCAGACCGGAGGGTGGGTGGTCGGCACTAAATTCCGTCTTGATGGCTCTCTTATGGAATCATCACTGCTGTCACCATCACTGTCGTCTTCGTCTTCGTCGTCGTCGTCGTCCATTATCATCGTCTTCGTCCGCGTTCGTCATCTATCGTTGTCTATTCTTTCCATCGCCCGTGACGTACAGCCTCCGAATACTGCCAGGATCTTGACATATGGTAGGATCTACTGAGCGCCACTCTTGATCGCGTTCAAGATGTACGGTCCATGACTCATCCTTTGGAGACTTGTATGATCCAAAGTCTTTCCATGCTTGAATATTAATATTATCAGGGCCGGCGATAATCGCATAATCGGTTGGGCAACATGGACAGTGGCCGGTGATCTCGTTACCGGGGTGTGAAAGTGCCGTTCTGACGTCTCTACCCAGATTATCTGAGCTACAGAGCCACCTTGAATTGTGGTCGTCAGAGTCAACCGTCATGTGTGGGCAAATTTCCTGGCCATCGCAATCGTCAAGAGTGAGTATGGTTTCATGGACCATTTCGAGTTGGGTATGTAGTAGAAACCTTTCTTGAACAATCTTGGGCGAGGCTTGGAAGTGCTGCCTCATCGGACGTCTGTAAGAGTTGAACTCGTGGGTGAAAGGTGACATGAGTTTTTCAAGGTAATCCCGGTTGCTGGTCTGAAGTCGTGTCAACTTGAGAGCAAGCTGAACATGCCTCTCTCGAATTTCGAAGCCCATATCGGTTAAGGTTACTCCTTTTCTATCAAACGCACAGCGGTTACAAGCTTCTTCTTGCCAGGGCACATCATGTTTTTCGAGGCCATGAAGCTGCTGACAAAACCCACAGACCCAGTGGTCAGGTAAGACAAAAGCAACTCTAGTCAAGAAGATGTGTTTCTGATCTGAAGAAAAACGGTCGACGATCGCATGCCAATCTTTTCGGATGAGGTGCCGAATTGCTTTGCAAGTTTGGCCAAGAATAAATTCGTCATGTAGCTCGAGCTGTTCGATAATACTCAGAAGCAACTCGTGTGGCAGCTTCAAAAAGCTTGACGTTTGAGGAGGTTTTGCTTTGGTTGGCTTTAGCAGCGCCAACCTTGTCCTTATCTTCTGATAGGTTTTGTGCGAACTCGTACTCTGCTGGGATTTTGAACGAGACCCCTCGGCGGAGGGCCCATTTGCGCGTGTAGCCCTCAGATGTGTGTTCTCCATTAATAAATCCAGTTTTTGGGAACTTTTCGTCCTTAACGAGGAGAAAAATGAATGCATCACTTTGCTCTTCGTGTGTATAAGTTGGCGTGGCAGAGCCCGCACGACAGCCTGCAGGCTGCCACCCTGTTCGTTGGCTATCTCTTGTGCGGCGTACAGAACCATGGTGTCGACTGTTAAATGAATCCAGCTCCGCAAGACGAAGCAACCACTTCGAACTTTCTCGTTAGCAGCCACATAGTATTCTGCAAAGCGGTCTGCACTTTGTTGGCGATCGTCTAGTTGGTATAGTGCATCATTCTCTTTGGGTTTATTCTGACTCAGACTTGTCCCGCCCATCGTCGGAGGCTGCATAGGAAATTCGGCATCGGTTGCCTTTGGGTTGATGTATTTCCAAACATTCTGCTCATGAGCTTGGAGTTGAAGCTCCAAAAACCACTTGGGCCAGTCTTTGTCGTATTTGAGACGTGTCGTAAATTTGGTAGTAGTTGTCATGTTGAAATTGTGCAAAGTGCACGTTGTTCGAAGTTTGCTCAAGGGGGTATAGTTTGGTAGAAAGAACTAGGAAATGATCGCCTTGTCTTACGAGACGGGTGACCTTTTATATGTCACAATTTCAGCCTTTTCTCAAGGTTCTTGAGGACCTTGAGGGCAGGCAAGATTTGACGAAGAGTTATCGCCGAAGGCTTAGCCATCCAGAATCTTTCTCCATTCCACCTCGCAACACTCAACAGCGCTTCAAGGCCCATGAGAGGCACTACTGGTACTCTCTCTGCAGCAGATTATCTGGGCGCAGCGAGAATCTGTGATGAGACTGACTCTGAGTAACCAGTTGCAAGTTTCATCCAATGTGTTTACTCCCGCGTCTCAAGCAGTGATACTAACTTTGCAGAGCTCAAGGTAGTTGATTGCCTTCCTGTCTATCCAGGCAGAAGGCGTCCGTAAGGGCACTTCGAGGATAGAAGGTCGTTCCCAGCACTCACCCTGGAAACTTACACGAGGGTAGGGAGTAAGCCTGGATGAGGCAAAAGTTCTAACTTGCCTATCTCAAGACTTTTGCGAACCGGGTAGTACCGTATACCTAACACTTCTATAAAGCCGATAGTAATAGGGAAGACGATAGAGGTAGTGATCATAACGACGACGAAAGACGACGACGAAAGACGACGACGAAAGACGACGACGAAAGACGACGACGAAAGACGACGACGAAAGACGACGACGAAAGACGACGACGAAAGACGATAACGACAGTAGACGGCGAAAGCAATAGCGATAGCAACAGCAGCAGCGATAACGCCAACGACGACGACATCGAAAGCAAGTATGCAGGAAACATAGTTACTTCAGTGTAGGATATCTGGATCACAAGCGTATGTGTAGACACTAACCGATCAGTAAAACTCCACGTTACTAGTACATATTGTAGGGCAACATCGAAATATTACTCGAACATGATGAAGTCCAATCTAGAAAAGTTTTCACTCATCTGGCGACGTCCAATGGCACCGGCCGCCAGTGGTGTGACTGAGTCAAACGACTTAGCTTGCAATAAATTAGAGTTTCGGTTCGGGTCTGTGACAGCAGTCTTATTTCAACGTCTGGAAACACGTTTGAAGAACGTGATTAGAGAGACAAACGCATTAAACTGATGAGATAAGACGGACGAGAGTCACCTCTATTTCGACCAGGTATAGTGATTAGGCCGCCGCTGCACCTGCATGGGATTTGAAGCTATTCCGAACCATGTGGATACCGTGAGCCACCTGCGTATCTATGTGGCGCCGCCTGGCCTCTTGCGACTCTTCATGCCCATGTCTAGAACTTCATAGAACATCCATAAACTGGCAGCACTTACAAAAAGTACTAGGTAGATTATGAGGTGGAAACGGAGGTCCTATTTGGTTGACGTGGCATCCTCATCATCATGGCAGCTTGTCCAAGCACTACAAGTCATCACGTTTACCAAGGCAAGAACAGGCCGTCAAAGGAATGAATGTAACATGAAAACAGCTGAAAGCAAGGCAAGAGACGATCAATTCCAGAACGGTCTGCATCCGAAGCAGTGCCGTTACAAGGGAGTCTCCTTAGGCGAAGGAGCCTGATGTCTCCACTACGGCGATGCGCGGTCTAGACGTTCAGCAGCCGGTTCGCCCGTGCAGAATAAGGCAGCGACGATCGGTGCGCATGTGCGATCTATCATTGCGCGATAATCGAGCCTCACGGCATGTGGGATCCTTTTATCACTGTTCTCAAGCTGCCCAGTAGACAGCGGTCTTAGCCTACAGACTGATGATGCTTGCATGGAAGGGCGTCGATACGAGATTCCAGTGTTCAGCGTGCAATGATGAGGACTTCAAGTGAACATCCCCAGGAAGAACAAAATACAAATTTGCGCGTAACAAGAATGCTGAAATGCAGATAACGGCGGGCAAGACGATGTCCTGTCGGAACTCATGTCCGGTGTCCGACTACCAACACGCAAATGACGGCGCACTAACGTACCATCTTGGCGAGGCGCAGCGCAATGAAATTACAATAAATACCAGAGGCCACCCATCGGACGGTGAGCCAGTGCCGTAAAGTCGGTCAGCGAAGGTGAAGGAGATGAAGGGAATACCAAGAATAGTTTGCCCGGCCCAAGGGCTCCTTGATACCGTCGTGCCCCAATCCAGCTCG
The DNA here is from genome assembly GCA_009800995.1 of Colletotrichum sp. COLG31. NCBI lineage: Eukaryota > Fungi > Ascomycota > Sordariomycetes > Glomerellales > Glomerellaceae > Colletotrichum > Colletotrichum sp. COLG31. The sequence continues at coordinate 5,283 of VNWS01000097.1, forward strand.
GTCAATTTGATACAGGACCCAAGGAGAACAAGCGAGCACTAAAGCGGAGCACGTATTCGTCAAGCGAGACATGATCTGTTCAGTATCGCAGCTGAAGACAAGGCCTGTTCATGAGCGGACCTGACGTGCCTTTGTGGAGGATCTCGTGCATTTTGTGCAGATTCGACCCTATGTGATGGACAGGCTCCATAGTCCATACGAATCCATTCCATTGACCTCGGTCGTGCGTGGACATTTGCCCCCAAATACGCGGCGTCAACAAGCAAAGACAATACCCACCTTCAATCCGTACCGCTTTACATGCTCCACCGGAAACCCTCCGCTAGGACGCATTTGAACGAAACCTCCGCCGCTACGCCGCGAATTCCAGCCCTGCAGCCGTCCCGATTGGACCTTGTCCTCCGAAACGGGCGCGAGCCCCTGAGCGGGACGTTGACGGATGAAAACCACAAAAGAGACGAAAAAAAAAGGACCACGTTTTCTTGGTGTGCGTGGATAAAAACGGTTGGAGCTTGGCATGTCCAGTGGGATATGCAGAAAAAAGTGATAAGCCAGACTTACGTACGGCCCGTCGCTCTGGTGTAACGCAACTAAAAAAGCGACGGCGCGTCAGACGTCCATTCGTGCCAACATTCTCCTATGCCGTCTTGCGTCTATTTTTCGAGTCCTCTGGTTGGTATAGAAAAGAACAGCCGCTGGTCTAGAGGACTCGATGCAACGGTTGCCGAAAATCTCTCTGCCAATCATGTCCTAAACAGTGACAGCGCCATCAAGATCTCGGCGGCTTGAGCAGAGAGCGCATCAGCAAACCCCTGCAAGCCGCATGGCCTAGCGCCGAAATGCCACGAATGCGCTCCGGGCAGAAAATAGGGGAACCGCGGAATCTTGGCCCGCCAGCACCCACATCAGGGTCTGTTCCTGGCATAACTGACAAGGGTGTGAGGTTCGGACGCATGTGGTCCTCACAACTCGATTGGCCTCGGGAACGATGACCACCACCCGCCCTTCTTCACGCCCGGACGGTGCCTGAACCGCCAGCCAACCGCCGTCCCGTTCCTGTCCTGGGCGTCCTTTCAGGTTGGGATGAAAACTTGCTAGCCTGATTCTGTATTGGCGCATTGTTTGCCGTCTGTTTCTTTGCTTGGATTGTGCAGGAGAAACCAGAGTTCCCACTCACACTTCCCACGCCTCTCCAGTCTTCACGCAGAGACTCCGGATGCTCATCGGTGGGACCACCTAGCGGCCACACCATGAGACCAGCTGGAGCGGACGAGTCCTTGGATATCTCCAGAATTGGCAGGCTTGTCAGGGGGGCTGTGTTCTAGTCTCTGTTCTTGGTTTCCTCCCGGTTCGCTTACGCCCCCCTCTTCCAACCAAGACGAGAACCGCCGTTTATGAAGTTGCCCTGCCTGCCTACCAAGGCTCTGGCTATTCTTGCTGGAACCCGCAGACCCAATGAGTGGGAATGCTGGAGAAAACGGACGAGCGGGCTGAACCCCTGAAGGATTTCATCTCATGGCCCTGCAGGTGAATCGACAGGTCAGGAACGGTTTTGGGTCGACCGTATAGTCGGCTCGGTATAAGATGGATGGGCGACCCCATGGGACACGCGCCCTGGGCATCTAGGCCTTTTTCCTCTTGTCCTCTTCGAGATTTCCTCTTTGGTATCTTAGTCACTCCTTTCTTTAAACACGACCTTCATTCTTTCGTTCTCTAAGTTTGAAGATCCAATTCAATCGCTTTTGTGTGTTGTGTGTGTTTTGAATAGTTAATTCTTGTTGTTATTATCGTTTCTCGTTTCTTGCCCAAAATGGCGCCTTCGCTTCTTTCCACGCTCTCTTCCGCCCTCATTCTGGGTACTACTGTCTCTGCCACCCAGTCATACCAGCTGGTGGACACATACGACTCTACGAACTTTCTGGACAAGTTTGGTTTCTTCACCGTCAGTACCAAGACGAAAACCCACAATACAGGCTCATGATAGTCGATGATGTGATCGGCATATACTGACGATCCCTTTCTCTCCTCAGAGCGACTACTCCACCGGCGATTACAACGATGTCGACCCCACGAGCGGATACGTCAACTACCAGTCTGCTGAGAACGCCCAGGCTCAGGGCCTTCTGAAGATTGTCGACGGCGACCTTTACCTCGGCGTCGACTCCACGACAACCCTGGATCCCGCTGGCGTCGGCCGCAACTCTGTCCGTATCGAGAGTAAGAGCCAGTACCAAAAGGGTCTCTTCGTTGCCGACTTTTCTCACTTTCCCAAGCCTACCTGTGGTGCCTGGCCTGCCTTGTAAGTCAAAGAATGCCATACCATGGTGTCTTCTGAGCGTACTAACGATATCATCTAAGCTGGACCGTCGGCAACCCCTGGCCTGCTGCCGGTGAAATCGATATTGTCGAGACCTGGAACCTGGACAACGTCAACAAGGTTGTACTCCATACCGACGGCGACATCGGTGAGTGCCGTATAGACGGTACTGGTATGACCGGCACCGTCAGCAAGCCCAACTGCGCCAACTATGCTGCGGGTCAGTCTGACAACGAGGGCTGCGCCGGACTCGACTCTTCCGCTCCTTTTGGCTCTGCTGAGGGCGGAGTCTACGCCATGGAATGGACCGACACTGCTATCAAGGTGTGGGGCTTTACGCATGCCAACGTTCCTGCCGACATTGCCAACAACCCCAACCCTGACAACTGGGGAACCCCCAGCTTCACCACCAGCGTCTGCGAAGCCTCCAAGGTCTTTGGCGAGGCGAAGATGATCATGAATATTAATCTGTGCGGCATAGCAGGCCAAGAAGGATCAGGCATCTGGGATGCGGACAATGGCTGCCAGGCTCAGACTGGTCTCACCTGCAAGGAATGGGTCGCCAACAACCCGGCCGCCTTCGCTGATGTTTACTTCCAGCTCAGCTCCATCAAGATCTACCAGATGGGCGAGGCCAGCAACACTACTCTCTCCACCAGCCAAATCGCCTCTTCCACTGCCGTTGCCAGCACTGCTATTGCGTCCGATGTCGTTGTGTCGAGCACTGCCGCTGCTACCGGCATCGCCACCGAGTCCGGTGCCGAGACCCACTCCGTCTCCGCTTCCGCCGGCCCCGCCGAGACCCCGATCGCCGATCTGCCCACCCGCCTGGCCACCTCCACCGTCTACCAGACCAACGTTAAGACCATCACCTCGTGCGCTCCCACCGTCACCAATTGCCCTGCCCGCACCACTATGACCGTGTCCAAGACTGAGGTCCACACCATCACTTCCTGCGCACCCACGGTCACCAACTGCCCCGTCGGCTCCAAGACCACCGTCACCAAGGAGGAGGTAATCTCCACCACCGCCGCCATCCCCGTCGAGAGCTACACGAAGCCCGCCGCCGGCACCACCACCCAGGCCGAGAAGCCCGTCGTCACCGCGCAGCCCCCCGCCGGCCAGATCACCACCTACAAGACGAACATCGTCACCATCACCTCCTGCCCTCCTACCGTCACCAACTGCCCCGTCGGCAAGGAGACCACCATCATCACCAGCGAGGTCATCCCCGCCACCACCGTCGAGGGCGAGAAGCCCGTCCCCGTCACCACTCAAGCCCCTGACGTCCCCATCGTCCTGACCACCTACAAGACCGAGGTCCACACCATCACCTCATGCGCCCCGACCGTCACCAACTGCCCTGTCGGCAAGGAGACCACCATCGTGACCAGCGCCGTCATCACCACCACTGCCCCCGCTGCCGGCGTCCCTGTTACCAACGTTCCCCAGAACCCCGCTGTCCCCGGCTCTGAGACGCCCGCTGTTCCCGGCGCCGAGTCCCCCGCCACGACTGCCCCGGTCGTCCCTGGAACCGACGCCACTACCGCCAGCGTTCCTGCCGCCGGCCAGACCAACTCCGCCGAGAAGCCCGTAGCCGAGACCCCTGTTGACACCGCGATGCCCACGACTCTCGTCGTCGCCCCCTCTTCTCCTTACAACGGTACTCTCCCCACCGGTCTCTTCCCTACCGGCACCGCCGCTCCCTGCATCGGCTCTGCTTGCCCTGCTACTACAACCGGCCCCGTTCAGGCTGGCGCAGGCAAGCTCAGCTCCGGCGCGTTCTTGATGGCCGCGGCACTGGCTGTCTTTGTCATCTAAGTAAGATGAAGATATGATGGATATTATTGTGTGTTTTTCCTTTATCTGGTCTTCCTATGTATTATAAATATGGTTCCTCTAGAGCGCATATACCCTTCGGTTAGATTAGGAGGGTGGGACAAAATCCCGAAAAGCATCCCGAAATAAGTTTTTACTATCTATTTTCGTCTCCATTTGTGTTTGGCGGTGACATGATTGATATAGCAGGCCATGATGGCTTTTCGCATGGCTAGCGACGAATCAAGGCCGCATAAATACGTAGCTTATGGTTGTTTGGATATTTGCCTTTGATTAAGACCCTATCTACTTTGACTTAGTCACCGTAGCTGTGCCTTCCAAAGCCGCAGTCCTACCAATTACCTGGACAAACTCAATTACCAACAATAATATCGTCTGCGATCTTTTCGGCCAGTGCATAAACAGCAGACTGCGGATGCCCAGGAACTGCGAAAGGGAAGGTGCTTGCATCCACAACTCTCAGCCCCTGAACACCAAAGACTCTCCCGCCGCTGTCAACAACGGCCTCGCCGGACTGAACGTCCTCTTTCTTGCCCATTGCACATGTTGATACGGGATGCCACACTTGGCCGACATTGGCTTTGACGTATTCCAAGACCTCTTCATCAGTCTGCACGGCGTTTCCGGGAAGCCCCTCTGGGCCGGCTTTGAAGCCTGGGGTATTGGCGAAGTCTGACGCCCATGCTGTGCGGAGGCGCTTGACGGCGGTCACGGCAAGCTCAACATCTGCTGGATCGGAGAGCCAGTTCAGGTTGATTTTCGGTGGGGCCTCCAGTACTGAGGGTGATGAGATGGTAACATTGCCTCGGGAGAAGACTAGGGGAAGGTATGCGGCGAGTGTGCCGCTGGTCTGCCCCGGACCTGTCGAGAAAGAGCCCACGATGAACGAGAGCTGCGGCCAATCCGAAGGGACCGACGCGAGTTTATCGCGTGTATCTTGCGTGAGCTGGGCGAGTGTTGAGTTCGGGAGGCGCTCGTGGGCCAAGAACCCAGCAGCCGAGCTGTACGGCCCACTTCCAGATTTGAGATACTCTTCAATAAACATTGAGTTTAACGTTGGATCTGCAGTCAGCGACTGCGCCGAGGGCGTGCTAACAGGGTACGCGACGAAGATCTGAATGGGATCTTGGAGGTTCTGTCCTACTCCAGGGACATGGGCTATCACCGGAATCGACAACGCTTCAAGGTGTTCCCGGGAGCCAATACCTGATACTTGGAGAAGTTGTGGAGAATGAAACGTCCCTGCGGAAAGAATGACCTCCTTGCGCGCTGATAGGGTGTAGTCAACACCTTGTGAGTTGACGCTCACCCCAGTGGCTTGGGTGCCGTTAAACAGAATTTTGGTGGCTTGAGTATGGGTGTACACAATAAGGCCGGTATCTTTGATTGCTTGCCGCAGGAATGTGCTCTCGCTGGTTGACCTGTGAGCTTTCTTGGGCTCAATTGTCGATGGAACCCAAGCGCCATGCCCGACAAGCTCACCGCTGCTGAAACCTTTTGGGCTAATTGTCAAGCCAAGGCTCAAAACGACTTTTGCAAGCCATGTCAAAGTCGGATCAACCCAATTGTTCCACGAAACTTGCAAAGGTCCACCGTCCCCGCTGTAATCAGAAGCATCAAACACAACGGTCGCGTTGGTATTTTGCCGTTTCTCCTCATTCGGCGGTGTGAGATGGACAGATCGTTTGAAGTACTTCAGCATGTTCTCCCATTTGAACGAGTCGTCGCCGACAGTCTCGGCCCAGAGACTGTACGACCCCTTCGTACCACGGATGTACGACATTGTGTTGATCGCGGACGAACCGCCGAGAGTTTTGCCTTGTGCGTAGTGGACCCTCCGGCCACCCACGCCGGGGATCGGTTCCGAGACGAGCGACCAGTCCATCAAAGGCTGTGGGGTGAATTCGGGTGTGGGATCGATGAAGGCAATGCCGGTGAGAGACAATAAAGGAACAACGCTATTGTTGCCGTTCTCAACCTCGTAGAAGCCGCCAGCCTCGACGACGGCGACGGATGCGGATGTTGCGGCAAGTCGGGATGCTATTGTGAGGCCTGCAGTGCCGCCGCCGATGACGATGTAGTCATAGCTTGCATCCCGACCGGGGTAGCCAAAAGCTGAGGAGAAGAGTCGATCCTGGGCAGCCACGAGTCCTGCAAGACTGGAGAGAAGGCACTGCGTTAGCTTCATCTTAATGATCGCTTCGCCGATGGAGGCGCGCTCTTCGTAGCGGACAAAAGCGAGAAGCGCTGAGAAGAAAACATCGTAAGATACAACAGTGGGTGACTGGCATTAAATAAGACCGTTCGTGATGCAAGATGATGGCGAGGATGACTGGGCAGTCGCCTATGGGGTGACTTCCTCTTATGTTACAGCTGCATGCCCAGGTGAACGAACCCCAGATAATGGATCACTAAAGTCAGGCAGCAGGGCCCTGGATGCTTGTCCCTGCGCTGTCTTAGGTCGGTTCGGATTCTGTCGTTGCATTGAACCAACCTACAATTTCGATAGTCTTAGGGGGCCCTGGTCGGCTGTCAGCACGGGACGGAGTTCTGCTTGGGCGTTGTCATTTTCGGACACACAAAGAGTGTTGTATTGCGTGCTGACCGGATCCGTAGAGAGCAATCAATCGGGCGCGAAAACCGGGCAAAATTTTGCATGGGTCTAGTTGATACCAGTGCTGTCATTGTCAACGCAGCGCAAGAAAAGTCTGTTCAACCGCGTGTCTGCTCTATTCAAAAGCAAATAATGGGTTTCTAACAGTCTGGACTTGTATTTGAGAATGAGTGCAACCTGAGATAAAGTTATTCGTGGCGCATGCTCCGACGAACAGTGAAATTGAGCCGTCTTACATGCATGGTAGGCACAGCCAACCATTCCAGGGCTGAAATGCACGTCGGCTAAAGTGTCGTCATACCCAGTTCAGAAGATGGAGAACACACCACATAACTTGCCCACCATTTGTACGCGTGACTGAAGAGTCCCTCGATTTAGGATTGCAAATTTGCCACGCTTCGACCTCGAGATCCGGCCGACCAAACATCCAACGCAACCTTGACACTGTTGTCTCAACCGGTGCGCCGTTGCGGAGCTGCGGACCCTCCGGCCTACGGCGGCCTGACGTGCTCCTCTATCCCTTCAACCGACGACTCACGCCGCATACGCAAGCTTCATACGCTGCCAGCGACAGACTCAAACATGCCATTTCCTCGTGTTAGATTCCACAATGCTGCAAGAGTTGCGATGTGGGGGTCGATCTGCCTGGCAATCCTTGCTGGAGGCGTGATCACCTGGGCGCTCCTCTGCGACTGCTCCGGGCCTCCAGCGTCAGCTTGCCCCGAAATGATACCGTCCGAATGCAAAGCAAGAGGGGAGTTTATGAGATTCTTCAAAATGTGGCGGCCGTGGTTTTCAACGTTAAGGGAAGTCATTACCATCATCTCAAGGTTTTGCCTCAGCGCATGGGGTGGACAGCGTCTTGTTGCCGAGGGTCTCCGGTCGCTCGTACATCTTTCACCGCACGACTCTTTCACCAGAAAAATATATAATGACGAAGCTGTCACAAAGCGGCTGGCTCTCATCGCCTTCGCCATTTATCCAACTGCCCTTTCCGTTGGGATGGCTACGATCTCCCCTAGTGGTTACTGCGACCCACAATACAATGCCCACCGCTTCTGGCCGCCTCATACGCGCGACGACATCAAAGACATACTTGAAAGCTGGACAGGCCTTGCGATGATTCACGTAAGGACAGGCCTAAGCTTGCAGCAAATGAACAGATGGCGCCTGAGCCTCGGGAGAGCCGTGGTCTGGGGACTGGGCATTGCAACATGGGTGACCGTCGAGATATACATGGGACCCTGTTGGTACTTCTCACGAATTTTGGAAGGTGTGGTTTTCTGTTATTTGCGTATCATTTGCTACGTGGTTCGTCGCGCATGCGCAAGAATTGATCGTGAAAAGTCGGAAGTCAGTTGGGACAGCACATCTAGAATTGCTAATGTATATCGGGGTCGTTTATATTGTGAGATGGGTTGATGTGGATGGACTTTGCGTCAAGCCAACATGTTGGTAGGACAACTAGCGAGTCAATGGCTCCGCTGAGGAAGGTGTATCATGGCGAGTAACACCAGCATAGTAACACAATCCAAGGATATTGCTTGATGAACGATATTGAACTGCTATCGAAATGAAACCATATCCAACACCATGTGGCGGCGCAATCAAGAGTTAAAGTGATCCTGTGCCTTGATGGCGTCACCCTCATCAATGAAATCGAGCTTTGCAATCATAAATCAGCACTGTCAGAGTCGACTCAAGTTTCCGTGACGAGGACGATTTGATGAACGGCCAGTAAAGCTTAACTCACCAAAATGACGTTGGGTATCTTTCCCCACTTCGCCTTGCAAAGCTTGACTTGTCTACTGATTGAGTCCATGGAGTTTGTGGTGTTTGCCGCGAGTCTGGTGGGAATCTTGACAGATTCTCCCTCAAACTTCGCGCCCATCTTTATGTTCCAGACATGGTTGATCAGGTACATATATTTTGATTCATCGATGTGCTGTTGTGGCCGGTCGCGCTTGCAGTGAGGGAAGTTGCTGTCTAGTTCGCCATATGGTGTCTCCCAGGAGTAGCTGAACCAGTCCATGATCCACTTATCGCGCCTAGGCTTTTCGGGGTAATCTACTTAGCATGTTCATTACTTCAAAAACAGATATCGCAACATTATGTTGGAGCCGGGCGATTAGTACCCATAAAAACAACAAGCCTTTTCTTGTTGTCAATTAGTTGACCGAGCGTGGGCCACAAATTGACGGTAAGTTTCTTGGTTGGTGTGAAAGCAATTTTATCCATCCCGACTTTCCGAAAGGCCGTGGCAAAGTCTCTCCCGCGGATGGAAGTCGGATTCGTCAACAGTAAGGTCACCACCTCGTTAGGGTGGTTCTTCATCCAGCGGCTGACCTCTAACAAGAAGTCCTCCAACTTTCCCACGTCAAGAAGCCAACACTTGGAGTGGCACATTCTGATTTCGCCGTCCTTCCAATGTGTTTGAATAGTCAGAAATCGGACGCCAATGTCAAGCTGTTGAGTGACAGGGACATTCTGATTGTGAGTTATTCTATCGCCGACGAAGTTGGCGTTGTGCGAACCGACGAAAGTGACGTTTGAGTATTTCCTATTGCAGAGATGTTCGTGGCCGTTGCATTTGCGAGCATCGGCTAGCCCTAAAGCCACGAGGCAGACTAGCAGATGAATGATACGCATGACGCCCAGAAGGATGGTTGAAGAAATACAGGTGGGAGCTACGGCTGATTAGGAACTTGAGTGGAAAGAAACGCGAATCCGAGAATTCATTATAATCGAGAGGGCTAGATATGGACACGACCCTACTTGGACCTTCAGGGTGCTGGCAAGGAGTAACAATGTGGCGTGCAGGGGGCGTTTCTCGGAATTCTCAGCGGTGGAGTGCCATCGTCCGCCATTTGCTGGGTTGGAATTTGAAATCGTTGACTGCGTTAAGTCGTGTATATCCTATTTATTAATATGAACTATTTTAAGGAGCGAAGCGTGAAATACGTAAAACTTCATGTGGCTTGAATAAATTTGAAGAGAAGATTCGATGTCTGGTAACCTCAATGGAGAGGCGTTAGCGATGCTAAATCTGTAGCGTCAGAATCATTCGGCAGTCAAAAGGGTGTGCCCGCAGGAGGTGACATGCCATATGAAAGTATGAAAAAGGGTAGCAGGGAAGAACGATAGCCTTGCAGAATGTCGATATTATATGTACATATGTAGCTTTATTGCAGAACTGGGCTCAACAATTTTCGCAAGGTCATGAACTCGTGACAACACGCTCTTTGGCTTAGATCTAGTGAATGACTATTCTACAGAAGATACAAAGAGTGGCAGATATCCGACAAAAGCATCCCGCACTGATAGTGTCTTTTCTCCACACGACATTCAACTTGTGAACGCTCAGCGCGGGCTGACGCGTTCTCTAGAATTCAAGAAGTATTCGCTTCAAGAGACAGAAAAGAGAACGTGTAAGAATGTCTGTCTCCATATTGCGTCAAGAGCAAGCCATTCAAAAAGGCGTTACTCCAGCGAGCTGTAACAGTCCATCGGTTTGCTCTGCCTTCTCCCATGGCTCTGAACGATTCCGAGGGTCCAGACTCCCGTCGGGCAGCCAAGCATCCAATCCTCCAAGGGTGATATCGTTGTGCGTCCGGTAGGTTGTGTATCCACATGCCTCGAACACGCTTCTTCTCGGTGAGGGCAGTCTCGGTGGCATAGTTTCGCGGCGTGTATGTGACATACATGATCGTCCGAACAGTGTCGCTTTTCTCGGCCGGATCACCACTTCAATGTGCGACGCGGGAATCCCAGAAGATCAGATCTCCCGGCTCAGCTCGAACTTTGACAGGCTCGAGTCCCTCTGTACCGAAACACTCCATGTCCTTCTCCGTGAATGGAAACACGTCTTCCTTTTTCCATGACTTCGGGTCGGTCTGCGTATCGAAAAACTTGTCCAGAGCCTCGTGTGACTTAGGAACAACGACTATAGCCCGTCTTCCTGGCCTGCATGACTGAGGCTGAGAATGACTTATACACAACGCATTCCATGCTAAGGGAAACATACCACGTTACGTCGCGTGATGTCGACTGGAACACATTCACAGGTAAAACAACCAGGGACCTAAACTGCCAAGGTCTTGGGATTGGTACCTTCCATATTTAGCTAGATAGAGCGACATTAGCGAAATATTCGAGATGTTTTGATTCGAAGATAGTGAGGACTGAAAGCTGTGCCACTCGGGTAAATAGGGGGCGGCGCGCTCACTGAGGGACGCGAGCGACCAACAACAAGACGTAACTCGGGAGGCTACAGCTGCCATCCCCCACCCGAGCATTATGAGTTCTCGGGCTGATCTAGGCGACGTTTTTGGTGGTGGCGAGGACCTGGATTTCACATAAGTACTTGATCGTGGTAAATTTCTGTTTGCGTAATTGAGATCCCACGTAAGACCATCCCAGTTTCTCTCCGTGTCAGAGGCCACTCACTCTTCACACGGGGTCGGAATTGTGCTCAACTTAAGTTCAACTCAGGGGCATCCCTAATAGGCAGGTTCTTAAGTGCATATCAAACCAATAACTTGGCCGATAGGGCCAACGGATCTTGGGCCAACATCAGGCGGTTAAATATGATGGATGACCCAGTAAGAGTGTCAACCAATCTCCCTACCACCGAGGGGTTTGTCGGAGAACTTTTATGGCAATCAGAAAATCAGACAAAACTCGACAAGATTCGGGACCAACATCTTTTCTTCTTCGGATAAGTTGATTGCACCGCAGATCAACCACTTTCGTACCATCCACGACCATATCCTCTTTGTTCTGTGCTCTCCTACAATGGACATCCTCAACTCTTTTGACGGAAGGGAAAGTAGGATCTTCGACTTTACGCTGCAATTCGAAAGGAGTATTCTGTCAGTGCTTCCGGCATCTGGGGTGCTTGTCTTAGCAGTCTGCCGGTTATATTCTCTATATGCAAGGCCGCGAAGGATTCAAGGGCGGATCTTGGAGGTTTCAAAATTGGTGAGTATAGATATCCGTTGCGAATTTCTGGTGGATATTCGCTAATCACCGCACTTGAGTTCAGAGCGCCATCGCTGCTTACACGTGCCTCCAACTGGCTTCTCTGATACTATGGATCCGCTTTGAAAAAAGCCAACTTGCGGTGGCCGCTGCAGCGGCGGCCGTCCTTGACGCATGCCTTTTCCTCCCACTGTCCTGGTTCGAACATACCCGGTCTCGACAGCCATCAACGATACTTGTATTGTACTTCACCATTTCATTGATCTTTGACATCGTCCAGCTACGGACTCTTTGGGTATTGAAGTATGAGACATCCATCCTAGGGATTTCTCTTGCATGTGTCTGTATGAAGGTATTAATATTATGCCTTGAGTCTTTCGAAAAGCGTCGTTTCAGTACGGGTGGAACATCATTCCACAATCCCGAGGAATGGAGCGGAGTGTGGAATCGAGGATGCTGTTGCTGGCTTAATCGCCTTCTCTTGAGGGGATATCGCCATAGTCTTTCCATTGAAGACTTGTATCCCTTGACCGCAGACCTGTCGTCTCGGAAGCTCGAATTAAGACTGCCGGATCATCACAGTATTTGGGGGATTTTCCGGACTGTCATAGAGGCGTTAGGATGGTCGTCAGTACACCCTGTGGCGCCTCGGCTATGCCTCATTGGGTTCAACCTCAGTCAGCCATTGCTTATCAAGGCCATCTTGAAATATTTGCAAGATACAAGAGCCGAGGATGTAGCACATGGGCAAGACAACTTCATGATACTGGGAACTATTCTGGTCTACTCGGGCATTGCCGTTTCTGGAAGCATCTACTGGCAGCTGCACCTTCGAAACCTAACTAAGATTCGGGGTCTTCTTGTTGGTGCTGTCTATAAGAAGCTTAACACAGTGGCTTCTACACAACCTGAGAATGCTGCAGTTACATTGATGAGTACCGATGTCGAGAGGGTCACCCAGGGACTACGGGTATTTCATGAAGCCTGGGCGAACTCAGTCGAAGTTGTCATAGCTGTTTGGCTCTTGCAACGGGAACTCAACATGGGCTCGATTGCCCCTGTTGCGATTGCCATTGGTAAGTTAGCGGAAGGCTTGAGCACTCTGAGAGCAACCCTACTGACTTCTCCAGCATGCTTCCTAATCACTTTGTGCGTCAACAAGTTCACAATGCCTCGTCAGAGTCGGTGGATGGATGCTCTCCAGGCGCGGATCAGTAAGTTCTCATAATATTGCCAAGTAATGAACTTTGAATGATTTCTAAGACGATCACAGACCGCACGGTCTCTGTGCTTTCGCAGATTAAGAGTATCAGAATGCTGGGATTAGGCAAACAGTCTGATCAAGCATTGAACGCACTTCGCGTCAGAGAACTACAACTTGCCAACGGATTCAGGATGATGATGGTCTTTTCTTTCTGCATTGGTAAGCTCATGATGATCTAGGCTGAGATTCGACCTATTATTAATTCATTTGGTAGCTTTTGCACCCATCTTCATCGTCCCAGTTGTGTGCTTCGCCATCTATCTGACGGCTTCCCAGAACGGAAGTGGAGGCAACGCCTTTGACCTTGCCAAAGCTTTTACATCTCTTTCGTTAATAGTCATTTTAACTCAGCCACTTTCAAGTCTTTTCCAGTACGTTCCGATGTTTGCTGGGGCTGCAAACTGTCTTCAACGTATCAATGACTTTCTCCACTCCCCTTCGCATCATGACCCAAGAGAGCAAAAGTCGGATGCCACAAGGGAGTGCAGAGGTCCTCAAGACGATTCTTCTTCGAAGGCAGAAAAGGTCTACATCTATGGTGGACATCGCTGAGAGAAGCCCAATTGCGGGAGACGGTTTGTCCATCTATGACGGCGCTTTCGGTTGGAGCGAAAATCAATGGGACATTCAAAACGTCAATCTCAACATACCTAAGTCTCGGCTGACAGTAATTACTGGGCCAATTGCGAGTGGGAAATCGACACTCTGCAAGGCATTTCTTGGTGAGATACCTTACGTCAAAGGCATCGTCAAGATTTCATCTGGAACGGGCATTGGATTCTGTGATCAAACGCCATACTTAACCAACACGACCATCTACGAAAACATCATTGGAAGAAGTGCCGTTGACGACGCCTGGTATAAGACCGTTGTCAGGGCAATGGACCTAGAGACTGACTTCGAAAGGCTTTCGAGTGGGGACCGCACCCTTGTTGGGAACAACGGAGATGCACTGAGCACGGGGCAGAAACAGCGTGTGGCAATCGCTCGAGCTGTGTACGCCAGAAAGCCCCTTATCATCCTGGACGATGTCTTCAGCGGACTGGATAACGTAACCAAGACCTGTATCTACGAGCGGCTTTTGAGTCCTAAAGGGCTGTTGCGCCACCTAGGGACGACGGTGATCTTGGCTTGCTCTGATCAGGATCTGTGTCTTGCTGCGGACTTAGTGGTGGAACTTGCACCTGGCAGACCTCCTGTTGCCATCCACCCTGCCTCCAGGGCGAAGTCTGACTATCACGCGGAGGGACAACAAGAAGCAGTTGGTATCTCGAAGATTTCCAATGCCCTTGATATCATACAACCCAAAACGGATCAGACTGCCGTGAGTGGAGCAGTACAGAAGCAAACTTCCAAAGCGCCCAGTGATTGGGCAACTTACGGCTACTTCGCCCGAGCTGTAGAAACCCCGAACACAGCGTGGCTGATATTCCTCGGCGGAGTCTTCGGGACACTATACACGTTTCCCTCTGTGTGGGTGAACTGGTGGACTACGGATCCTGCAGCCCGAGACAGTTTCTATTTTGGCATCTATGCCTTACTGCAGGCCACGGGTCTTATCTGTTGGTTTCTCTTCACTCGCCATTGCCTGACAACGGTAGTGTCTAGGTCGGGAAAAAAGCTGCATAACAGCCTACTGTCAACGGTCATGTCAGCCTCATTTCCTTACCTCAGTACCAAAGACTCAGGGACCATCATCAATCGATTTTCTCAGGATCTCCAATCGGTCGATGGCGAACTGCCAGCTGCTCTGCTCAACACGGTGGCGACTGCATTCATCGCCTTAGCCCAAGTCGCTTTGGTCGCCACTGCAAGTCCGTGGCTAACGATTTCATACCCGTTTCTGATATTTGTCTTTTACGGTATTCAACGGTTCTATCTTCGAACATCGCAGCAACTTCGGCCTCTTGATATTGAACTCAAAGGCCCTCTGTAGTAAGTGATACGCGCCATCCATCTTGGAATTCTGCGGCGAATTTCCTGACACAACCTCCCCGTAGTACACATTTCTTAGATACCTTACGAGGCATTACCACAGTACGAGCTTTTGGATGGTCTCAGCAATATGTCGAACGCAACCAGCAGCTTCTCGACGCATCCCAGCGTCCCAACTACCTACTTCAGATGATCCAGCAATGGCTTTCACTGGTTTTGAACGTGGTAGTCGTGGTCATAGTCACACTTCTCGTGACCCTTAGCCTCAAGCTTCGATCAAGCTTTGGGCTCACTGCAGTTGCTCTGGTTAATTTGATGTCTCTTAGTCAAATGCTCCGATCGGTTGTGATTGGATGGACGCTTATGGAGACATCAATTACTGCGGTTGCAAGGATCAAGGATTTTGAGCAGACGACTCCGAGAGAGAACGACTTGAACTCCGAGGGAGCCATGATCCATGGAGCGATTTCAGGCAAGATTGAGTATAAGAACTTGACAGTGTCATATGGGTAAGCAGAGGCTTCATGAAAACCTGGATTCTGTATGCTGACTGGGTATGTCAGCCTGAGTAACGAGAACCTTGCACTCAAGAATGTCAACTTGGTCATCGAAGCAGGACAGAAAATCGGCGTATGCGGCCGGAGTGGAAGGTCAGTGGCACTGTGCGGTTATCTTTCAAACACATCAGCCCTCGAGTTAACACATCCACAGTGGGAAGTCGTCATTGGTTGCATCTCTCTTCCGATTGCTAGATGTTCGACAAGGAAAGATTGTCATCGATACAAACGACATCAATGATTATTCCTTATCAAACCTTCGATCAAACATCAACGCCATCCCGCAAGATCCCTTCATCACTAGTGGAAATTTCCGCGAGGTTCTTGATCCTTATGGAACATCGCCAGATCATACAATTCAAGAAGCCCTCCGTAAGGTAAAGCTATTCGAATACGTGCAGAGCCATGGAGGCCTTGAAGGGAGTGTGAAGTCTGAGTCACTTAGCCAGGGGCAAAAGCAGCTGCTATCCCTTGCAAGAGCCATCCTGAGGCGTTGCAGCATCGTCGTTCTGGACGAAGTCACCAGCAGGTGAGTATTGGAAACAGAGACTACAATTAGCTCTCTTTAAGCTTCTCGTCATTATTTTGAAGTCTAACTCGATTCCCCAACAACAGCTTGGATTTAGAGACGGAGCAACTCATATGGGACGTCTTGCAGGAAGAATTTAGGGGGTGCACCATCGTTGCTATTGCGCACAGACTAGAAACAATTGTCAGCTTCGATCGAGTTGCTGTCATGGACGAGGGGAATATCATCGAATTCGATGATCCTCGCGTGTTGTTGGAGGATGCTAGCTCGGCTTTTTTCAAGCTGCGAAAGACGGGCCAAGCGCACTGAAGAAACGGCGATCCAAGAAATAACAAAATGGACCGCTCAGTGAAGTGGGCGAGCCTCGATGGTGATAGGATCTCCGCGGCATTAATATATTAAATTGAATGAAGTTGGATGAGACCACTGGAGAAGGACTGTTTAGTTTCTTTTTTTGCATTACTATCACTTGATACTGGCCATCACTACATACGAAGTCCGAAACTAGTGTATTCCAGCACAAGTCTGCCTACATGCAACGTTCGCGTCTAAAGTTAGAATGCTCTAGCCACTGAAGAAAGCCTGCTTCGCCGGTGTGGGCAATCACTGGGCTTCATAATTCTGAGGGGAATCGACCCTGGCTTTTCGCGGTGACACGGCTGGCTGGCTACTTTCAATTCATGATGACCGAGCGGGCGGGCGGGGCGTCCGGCCGATGTGGCCTCGGACATGGCACCCGGTGCGGGGTCGGTAGGGTCGCCGAGTCGGATGGTGGTCCTAAGTCAATACCATAAACTTCACGTGTTATTTAGGAAACATGTTAGATGTACAATCGTCTCTCGGAAGGTACTGTATCTCACATCCGTCTTGCTGCTAATCTTGGATCGATCTGCGGCCGGACTGGTAGTGGGTGATTGCCTCTTCTGCAGGCAGCGGCGAACGCTTTCGACCACTGCTTGCTCGAGCCAAGCTCGTTACATGTGTTGATGAAATTGGAAGTCTTTTGCCTGATCGAGTTGATAGCGGGGATCCATCCCATTGGGCCGCTTGTGATGGGCTGCCGCACATGGCATGGAAGTCTGACCACGTGTAGTTCTCAAAGACAGGGCGCTCCTCGTATCCCGTTTCATTCTTCCCCGCAAATGACGAGCAGCGATGATCCGCTACCCCGGATCTACTGGTATGGGGGGAGGGAATTACAGTAAGTGAAAACAGCTTGTATGCAGTGTCCTTTTAGCCGTTGGTAGTTGATCAGTAGGTGTGCCGAGCTTTGGAATAAGAGTCAATTCATGCCCGCGGTTCCCTATCTGACTCTTGATCTTCTCGCTTGCAAACTTCTTTCTTTAGGCAATTTGACTTGCAAACAATCGCAACCGAAGATGGCTGTTGAAAAGGTTGTCCCGACAGCGAAGGAACTTGAGCAGTTCGATCTCAGTGATGCCCACACTGTCGAGCTTATTAATCGTGCTCAAGAGGGAGATGCCGCCGATCGCAAGCTCACCGTCCGTCAGGCTCTAGTCAAGTATAAGAAGGCAGTTTGCTGGGCCTTGTTCTTATCTACCAGTCTTATTATGGAAGGATACGATCTTGTCATTGTGGGACCCCCCAAGGTACCCGCACGAGTCGTTTCGCACTCGGCTGACATATGACAAACAGATTACTTCCTTCTATGGACAGACACAATTCAAGAATCGTTTTGGTGTGTTTGATGAGGGAAGCGGCGAGAAGCTCATCCCTCCTGAGTGGCAATCCGGACTTTCGAACTCGGCACTGGTTGGGCAGCTAGCAGGCCTGGTTGTGAATGCCTGGTGTCAAGACAGATTCGGGGCGAGGCACACAATGATGTTTTTCATGGCATGGATGGCGGTGATGATATCAATTCCTTGTTTCGCGCCATCCTTGCCGGTGTTGGCCTGGGGCGAAGCAATGTGCGGTGTCTCGTGGGGTGTCTTTCAGGTATTTGAACCGTCTTGCCTTAATAGTGCAACTCATTGCTAATCTTCGGGCTCCAGACACTAAGTACAACATACGCTTGTGAGGTCGTCCCAACCGTCCTTCGGCCGTATGTCACAGCCTACGTCTGCATGTGTTGGGGCGCCG
The DNA here is from genome assembly GCA_009800995.1 of Colletotrichum sp. COLG31. Classification (NCBI taxonomy): domain Eukaryota; kingdom Fungi; phylum Ascomycota; class Sordariomycetes; order Glomerellales; family Glomerellaceae; genus Colletotrichum; species Colletotrichum sp. COLG31. The sequence goes on from VNWS01000097.1 coordinate 23,418, forward strand.
GTATCTTGCTCTCGGCTGGTGTTGTTCGAGCTGTCGCCAGCATCGATGGCGACATGGGCTGGCGGCTTCCATTCCTTCTTCAGTGGGTGTGGCCCGTCCCTCTTTTCATCGGGGCGTACTTTGCTCCCGAGTCCCCATGGAACGCTGTGAGGCGTGGCAAATTCGACACCGCTCGGGAAAGCCTTGTCCGCCTTCGACAAGACACCACGGAACGCGAAGCCGAAGTCGATGCTTCGCTGGCGTACATCAGACACACGACGGCACTTGAGGAGGCCGAAACACACGGTGCCTCGTTCATTGAGTGTTTCAAAGGGACCAATCTGTGGCGGACTGAGATTGTGAGTTTACACTTAACACCCTAATGTCGGAGCCATAATTCTGACATTGATTCTCCCGGAGAACTGCGTTGTTTGGGCTGCCCAGATCCTAGGTGGCAATGCTCTAGTAGCTTATGGAGTGACCTTCCTTCAAGCCGCAGGCTTTTCGGAGATCCAATCTCTCAACCTGAACATCTCCTTGTCTGCATGCTACGTCATTGGTGGCATTATATGCTGGTTTCTGTTTCCTCATATCGGACGTGCGACGCTCTACATGAGTGGTTTGACATTCCTATTTTTCTGCAACATTGTAATCGGAGGACTCGGATTCACGAAGGATGCAAAAGCTCAGATTGCGATTGGCGTCATTCTGGTTGTCTCAACTCTGGTCAACATGGTCACGGTCGGACCTGTCTGCTACCCTATCGTTGCGGAAACACCATCCGGGAGACTCCGTTACAAGACCATCGTGATCGGTCGCTTCGTCTACAATGTCACAGGTATTGTCGAACACACCCTCACCCCTCGAATGATTTCTCCGATTGGTAAGTCAAACAGTAATCAAACAGATCCCACCGTCTTCAGCTAATCGAAGTCAGGATGGAACTGGGGAGCGAAGGCTGGTTTGTTTTACGCTGGAACTAATCTCGTTTGCAATACGTGGTGCTATTTCCGTCTTCCCGAAACCAAAGACCGAACATTTGGTGAACTTGATATTCTCTTCGAAAACAAGATTCCCGCGAGAAAGTTCAAGTATACCACTGTCGACCGTGAGTGAAACACCTTGCGGAGAATTTGACGACGAAGCTAATGTGGCGCAGAATTCGCTGGAAGAAACGAAATCGTTGGTAAGGAGGAAGACATGGCCTAAATTTGGTCGGCGTGCAGTTCGATAGGTTCCAAACAAGACTGCCAGAATGGAACTTGGTGTTGGATTTGGGGCATTCCCTTTTGTCCCGTGTTTCTGAGGACGCGAATTCCACAAGCAGACTATGTGAGAATATCCGGCGGTGACTGCTTCCTGCTTATCGAATGGTCTTTTCTGGCTCCTCCGTTATTCTCAATTTGTAAAGCCCATTTGGGGTGTCTCGGGGATGCTCCGTTACTTCTCCCGATCCCGTCAGCCCATGCTGTGCCTGGCCTCGGCACAGATTAACTTATGTGATAATCTCGCAATGGCGTCTTGGCCTAGAGCGGGGCATTCCGCAATTTTTTCCGTCAGTTACAACGAGACTGCACACATCTCGATGGTACATATTAGTTTCTTTTGACCTCGGAACCGGGATCCCTAGCTCTGACACGCGACGCCTGTTAGAAGCATCAGAACTCGAATTCTTAGTTCCTACCATCCTTTCGGCCTTCTTAACAACACCTCAACAGCTGGAGATGGCTTCACCCTTAGGTTTCAAAGCCTATGACGGCCCCTCGGGTGTCCCTATTAACGAGGAGTTTGTGGTAAAAGTCCGCCCCACATCACTTGGCAGCACTGAGAAGCAGCAATGGACTCACGTGCCAGCATACGCCATTGAGGTCGCCAACGCCAACATCGCACGGAACGACTTCAATAGACATACAGTGGCGTTATCATCAATTGATGTCAACGGCCCTGTCGATATCAAAGTAACCTTCACGACTTGCCCAGTTGAAAAGGCCATCATCCGCCCGGTTTCCCTCGGCATCGAGACTCAAGTTCAGGAGGGGGAGATCACATTCACACTCCACGAGTCTCGCGATATCATGCTTGAAATCAACGATGACAAATGGAAGGCTTTGCACTTGCTCACCAACGAGATTGATGCGAACGCACCGACGCAAGACACCGATGATATCTGGTACTTCGGGCCCGGGATTAATCAAGGGACCGCTTACTCAAAGATCACCGACGGAGTCAACTTGATGGTACCGTCAGGCAAGACCGTCTATCTTGCCGGTGGTGCATTCATCACTTGCAGACTCAACTTCGTCGACGTACACAACAGTACTGTCAGAGGTCATGGATTCGTTCTCGGCCCGAAAGGCGGATACGTCCACAGGGAGCATGGCGGGGCGATTCACATGAGCAACGCAAACAACATCCTGGTGGAGAAGGTTACGTCAATTGGGGCCAATGGCTTCAGTCTGTCGGCCGGAGAATGTGATGGTGTTCGTGTTGACGGTTACCGGTCGTTTTCTTTCGCTGCCAACGGCGATGGAATCGACTTCTTCTGCTCATCAAACATCGTTATTGAGAACTGCTTCTTGCGGAACTCAGACGATACCATTGCCCTCTATTCCCATCGATGGGACTGGTACGGCGACTCCAAGAACATTACAATCCGAAACTGCGTGCTATTGCCAGAGATTGCACACGCCATTAATATGGGTACGCACGGGAATCCCGCCAGACCGGAGACGACAAGCAACATTCGCATAAGCAATATCGACATCTTGGATCACGAGGAGAATCAGCTGTGGTATCAGGGATGCATCGCCATCAACGCTGCTGACGAGAACCTCTTTCACGATATCCACATAGAAAATGTCAGAGTTGAGAGGATCACGAAGGGTCAGTTGTTCAACCTTCGTGTCATGGAGAACACGATGTGGACGACGGCGCCAGGGAGGGGGATCCGGGATGTTGTCTTCAAGAACATTTCACTCGACATGGAACGCTCCAAGGTTGTCAACCCTGCACAGATCCTGGGTTACGATCAACAGCGGCAGATAGAGAACGTCAAATTTCAAGGGCTTAGAATTGGGGGTCGAGAAATCCACGAGGGTATGGAGATGCCCGGGTGGTACATGGTCGCGGACTTCGTTCCTGTCTTTGCCAATGAGCATGTCAAAGGGTTATCGTTTGAGAGTTTGACGTCTTAGAATGGACCTTGAGGTTTGTACGTTGCAGCTTGCTACCAAGTATGTTTTCTCATCCATTGGACAGTCTCAATATTTAAAGTAGACATTACGGAGCCAGCTACTTCCAATACTTGTAGTCATGACTTAGACACATCTAAACGATGATGCGACATCTGGACCCCCCCCCCTACGTAATGTTGAATGCTGGGATAAATGCAGATATCTCTCTCTACGTGAACACCAAGGCCATTTGCGCCAGAGGCTCGCAGCGTGTCTGGGGCCACACCATCTTCTACCCAGTGAATAATTGGGTCCATGGAGAAAGGCGGGCTTGGTCCGCAATTGAAGCAGTGTCCAGCACCTGGAGCCACAAAGAACCGATAATAATCGTGAGCCTCCGGGTCCTTGGCCAATACACGATCGTAGTAGTCAGTGCTCCCATTAAAGGGAATCGCAGCGTCCACAGTCCCGTGCCAGTTGATCATTCTGCCGCCCCTTCGTTTGAATGCTGATAGATCAGGGTCTGAGGTTCCGATGATGGAGTCGAATTCGTTGATGGAGGCGTGGACAAGGTCGT
>VNWS01000098.1:0-26381 GCA_009800995.1 Colletotrichum sp. COLG31
AGACGAGCGTGCTTCGGGCAGGCCGGCGGCTTTGGAGAAGTGATGGAGGGTCGCCGGCGGGGTGTGAAGTCGAATTTGGAGAGAACGGATGGGGCTCTCTCCCATCGAGTAAGTGTTGGGGCTGGCAGCCGGCGTGGGAGCACCTGCCGGCCCCGGTTTGTGGCAGGTGCCCCCGCATCAGATTGGGAAGTGGGGGTCAACTTTATGAAACTTTGCATGATTACCTAATTTTGGTATACTTGGGACGAGGGAGAACACGGGCCAACTCCACTGGGGAGTCTCCAGGCTGGGACCAACTCCCCAAGTGCACTCATTGCAGCCTGCCTTGCACCGGGGTCAAAGGCTCAGAGCCGATTCAAAATCGTATTCAGGTGGCTTGGCAGCAAAAGAGCCTCCTCAGAGCCTCTTTTTGATCGTCGCTTTTGGGATCGTTCCCCAGCCAGCAGATCCGCCACAACAGTGGCACAGCAGACGCTGCAAATTACCTGGCATCGGCTGTCGCGTCTCTCGTCTCCTCGCCTTCGCTTCCAGTAGTGTCCTGCCCTCTCAGGCTGTCTCGCACAGACGAAAGTGGACCGAAAAAGATGGAGAGATGAGACGAAAGTTCGCTTCCTTCCGACACTCAGCCCGTTGTTTTCCCCCTCCTACTCAAACACAGCTTACGCAGTGCCGCCGTCATCCCATCTTAGTGCGGAATGTTTAGCCTTCAACAACGTTTCTTTCGTTTAATTTGAAAGTCTCCGGCAGCCGGACGACGAGCCGGAGTTGGATGTAGGATCCGGACGCATACGCACTCTGTTTCGACCGCCGTCAAAGGAACACTCGGCCGTGGCTTGTTGAATGGCGCTCACCCGGCTTCAGGACTGGACAACGGCGTCTGAATAGCCGCCTCTTTCGCCCCTTCGGCACCGCACCTCGCGCCGATACTGTGTGCCTCAACCAGCGACTGGACATGACTGCTCGCTCGCTCAGCTGCTGTCCACAAGACCATCACATGACTCTTCCGCTGCCACTGCATTCTCACCGTCTTTTTCTGCCCCCGGAAATGGCGAGCAATCCTTACTGAAAAATCACCCCGGTCGTTGAACAAATAGACGCCGCTTCGGGCACAAACAGCCGACCAGCGCCGCGTCTTGATTGGCCAATGTGCAGGGATGCGAGTCGACTCGACAGGGGTCCCCTCTGAGTCCGGCGCTTGCGCCTCTTCCCCATCACATCCGCTGCCCAAAATAGCCAACCAGAACTGGAGACGCCTGAGCCGAGGGTTGTCGAGCTGCGTGCGACACAATCCTTCGTGCCATCGCGGTTATTATCCTCTACATAGTCACACTGCATTGCATATATGTTTGCTTAGTGGCGCTTCCCCATCTTCCACTATCGACTCGATACGCCCGCCATCTTGGTCAACCTTTGAGACTATAACCCCTCACTACAACCACACACTGTCACACCATCCACAGCGTTGCAACACGACCCAATCTATATAGCCGCTGTCCCCTTCTTTTGCCAAACTCTCAACCAACGTTTTCCCCCTTCTTCGACCCGAGTTGCGCGTCTCATCCCCGGTAATTCTATCGCTTCGGGAGGCTAAGAACCTTCTTTGCCTGATCCCGGTTGAAGCAACTCTCTGCTGGCTGTTAGGACTGAGCCGCAGAACTGCATCTCCCACTAACTTCATCTCCGCTCCTGTGGTCCGAGACCTGCATCACGTGGTCATAATGGCTACCCAGACTGGAACTGCCTCAAGGAGGCCGAAGCTGTCCTTGTCTATCAAGACATCGCCGGCTCCTCATACGAGAATCAACAAATCCTTGGCTCTCGTTGACCCCAAGTCCCCAACGACCTTCAACACCCTCTCCAATGTCTACACCACCGCCATTGAGAGGTCGACTCCCGCCATCGCCGACCCCTTGACTGCCATCAACGAAGCCAAGGATCTCGTGACTCCCCAGCTACGGATACAAACCCCGTATACAGTCTGCTATCCCGAGACGCCGCTGACAGCTCACCCTCTCTCCCCCGCCGCTGCCATGGAAATCACCTTTCCAAGCACCATGACTGCGACACCGCCGCTGTCAGCAGGCCCCGTAGAGGGCCCTCAAATGTTCGGGTTTTCACCAATCGACGCCCAGACTCCTCTGACGGCTTTGATGAACGACCAGCCGACACCACGATCTCTGCGTAAACGAACCAACCTCACACTGGCTGGCACCAAGCCACCTTACAGCCACCCTCGATCTCTTCACAGCATTCTCCGCAACTCGCCGCTTCCTCCCCCGACAGCCAAGACGCCCACATCACCCCGGCGACAGTCCCTGCGCTTGCAAGAGAAGGCGGCACGCCGGGTAGCTTACAACAGCCCGATCGAGCAAACCATCACAACCAACACGTATACGAAATCTCACATCGACCTGCTCATCGAAGACTCGTCTCCCGCATCTCCCAGGGCACAGCAGGACCAGAACGCTATTCTAGACCTCGCACTCGCCTTCACTGGCAACGAAACACTCGATGGCGGAATGACGCCCGGACCGTTTGAAGAGATGCGCAGACGGATGGCTGGCCTCGCAGCCAGCTCACCGGTGGTATCCAGCCCCGCGGGAGCCAGCCCCTCAGGCGGCATCAGGAAGAAGAAGAGAAAGGAGAAGAAGCGCCGCTGGGTCTGGACGATTGGCAACCAGGAAGAGGACCCGGACAACCTTGGCGGTGCTGTGGCTGCGTTGCGCGCGGCTGAGGCGGCAGCAAACAAAGCAGAAGACGACGGCAAGCAACAGCCCGCGCCTCCCGTCGTGGAGGTGCAAACCTGCGGCGATCTCCCGACGCCTAGCGTGGAGACGTTCGACGAGGCTGGAGACGTTGAGATGTCAGACACGAGTAGCGTTTCGTGCGATCGGGGGCTCACGCCCGGGGACATGGACGTGGATCTCTCGACGCCGACGATCCTGAGGCCGTCCTCGTCGCGCATTGACAGGCTTGGGTCGGCGGAGCTCTTCAACCCGGAAACTGGGAGTAGGAGGGACACGCCCATTCCACCTGATTTGGTGGTTGCTTGAAGTGACACAGCGTTTGGATTTAATTTGCAGGGGAAGCATATGATTTCGCATGGTGTTGGGGAAATAGGGAAAAATGGCGGCTCGGCGTTGTAAGATACACATGTACTAGTTAGCATCGGTTAGGATCTAATGAGCACACGCGATACGACCAAGTTCCCGGAATTCCATCATCGATGACAAGTGGACTCATCGTGTCTTGGTGTTGGTCTGGGGAATAGCAATGCTTAGCGTGCGGTTGGATGTTTGACCGTCTTTGCTAAGGAGCTAGCTGGCCCTGGGGGACAGGGATGGGCTGGCGGTCTGGCCAACTTGTGAGTTCGATCACAGTTTCCCGTGCATTTCGGTTGATGGTTGATCCGTTACGAGGCGATGAGGTAAGGTATCGTCGTAAGCGGGGCACAATGGAGAAGTGGACTGACGAGGACAACCTTGGCTTGCGTAAGGGGTGGTGATATTTTTGCCATCCCCTGCAAACGCAATCGTTCATCGGGACTGCGGCAACCCATGTCGACACCAATGAGCCGCACGGAGAGTTTTCGATAGGGCGGATGGCGGCTGACCAGGTCAAAGATGCTGTTTTCTCGACGATTTGCAGTGAATACAGCCATCTGGCCATGTCCGATACAAAAGTCAGCTTAGTCGAAGACCTCCTCATCCTACTGCTGTGCCTCCAAAAACAGCACAGGAACGAGACGACGCAGGCCACAAACCAACAACGGAGCAAACCATCCCACCACAACCGCCCGCCCCCTCCAGCTGTCAAAGTCCGCAGCTGAACTAAACATAGAGCCAAGGCACGACGTGGGTTGGGAGCCAGACGGCCTAGCCAGCTCGAGGCCACGAAGGCCAATGGACATGCAGCCAAAACAGCGGCTCCCCCCAGCCATTTACGCAAGCAAACAGCGATCCCTACCGCAGATCGGCCACAGGTCGTCGCATCGCTGTTGCACAAGCCATCGAAAAGGCCGTAAAAAAACAGGAAAACGTGACGGGAATGCTGAATTCCCGCCAGAAGCCACGCACAAGAAATGATAGGACCAGTTAGCGTCGTCCTGTCCAGCCACGGTCACTTCGCCGTAACGCGCCTCTGGTGCTGAAGACTTGGTGCAGGATTGTTTGGCTCGGTCTTCAAATGATGGGCGACGGACAGCCAAAATGCAGTGGCAGTAGCAGGAAAACGCACGAGCCATGCGATGTACCGGAGACTTGCTCCGTCATAGGTGCTGCAAGGTGCCGGGGGCTGGCCGGGGGTGGGGCCGCGCATGCTGTTAGTGGGCTTTGTGGCAGCAAGTCGCAAGACAAGCTACGTCATTGACCATCACAGCTTCCAGCCATGCCAGGCCAGCCCGACCAAACAAGCCAGTCCAGTGAGTGTGTGCAAGCTGCAGCTGAAGGCAGATTGGGGAAAGGGGGAGGGATGGGCAGACTAAGGCAGCCCAAACAAGCTGTCACAGCTGGCGCAAGCTGAAGAGGAGCTATGAGGCAATTGGAGGGGTTGCTCCGTTCCTTCTTTCGCTAGGTGCTTCTTGGAATTATATTTCCAAGATCCAGCTTCCGCGCTCTCATTCTTGTCCCTCTTAGCTTTTCTCCTTTTCCTCTGCCGATTGTCCGCCTGCCAATATTCTCAGTGCAGTGCAAGTGCAGTCTGAAGCCCAATTGACTCGGCAAATCGAGCCTGCCTGCGACAGTCTAGTAGTGTGAGCTACGACTGATCTCATATACCCACTCTTATTTTCATCCAAACAGGCACGCAGGTACAGGTCGCACTCACAGGGTCGTGCGTGGCAGCAAGATGAATATCGACGAGCACCAACTGCCGACCGGCGGCCAGCACTACAGCGGCCGCAACCGAATTCCCAATGTCCACGAGTTTATGGCACAGCTCGACAAGGAGAAGCGCGAGCGAGATGCTGCCCTTGACGCCGAGGACAAGAAGATCAAGCAAGAACAGCGCCAGCACCACCAGAATGGCCAAACTGGGGACGCGAAAGCCCATGTCCCCGAGAAGGACCACCGTTTTCGCAAGAGGAAAACCAAGACTGTGCGGGATCCCGTGACAGGCAAGGATGTCGAGATAGAAAACGCAAACGAGGACTTCAAGGAGGTGGTCGAGAACCCCCAGGTATGCCGTTTACAGCCCTCACATATCATTTGATTGAGGTCGACTGACAAGCTTTTCCTCAGATTTCCGTGCCAAACGAGAACCTCGGAAAGTCAGCAACCGTTGCCACTTCCTCGAAGCAGTCTGGCGAGGAGTACCGCCAAGCTCAAGATGTCACCGCACCACCCGACCCCGTCGAGCCCGGAAGCACGTCCGACGTACCTATTCACAGTGAAAAGACCAATGTCAACTTCTTCAAGACGCCAAGCGTCAGCTACGAGCCGATGTTCGAGTCTTTGGAACGCAAGGCAAACGTCCTTTGTGCCGGCATTTTCTTCGGCATCGTCATTGTCGGCAAGTTCTTTGGCGGCGCTCTCTATGGACTCATCCCCCTTGGTGCCTGCGTCGCGTCTGGAGTCTTTCTCTGGGTGAAGGATCTCATCACCCAGGGCAGAAACACGGAATGGTCCAGCGAGCAGGAGCGTGGTGAGACGGCCACCATCAACCTCGTCCCAGAATCCGTCGAGGTAAGAAGATCGAGTTCAAATGATGGTGATGGCGCGCTAACGAACCACAGTGGATGAACACCGCTCTCGGCATCATGTGGAACCTGATCAACCCCGAGATGTTCGCCGGTGTCGCTGACACTCTGGAGGACGTCATGGTTGCCTCTGTCCCTGGCGTTATTGAGAACGTCCGCGTCGCCGATATTTCGCAGGGCAGCAACCCGCTGCGCATCCTCAGCTTGCGAGCTCTGCCAGACTCCCACGTCAAAGATATCAAGGATGAAGCCCACAAGCAGAACCAGAAGAACACCGACCCCAACGAGCTGGCCGCTATGGAGCAGGCCGGATCTTTCTACAACCTTGAAGCATCCGTCGCTTACCATGCTAAGCCCTCTGGAGCTGATATTTCCTCCAAGGCACGCAATATGGGCATGCAGTTGGTGTTCTACCTTGGTGTTCGCGGCCTCTTTGGAGTTCCCTTGCCGATCTGTGAGTAAGGCCACTTGTCCTACCATAATGTCGTCTAACATTCTCTAGGGGTCGAACTTCAAGGTCTTGTTGCTACAGCACGCATTCGTCTCCAACTTACCCCTGAGCCACCATTCCTGAAGACTTTGACTTTTACGCTCATGGGCATTCCCAAGGTCCAGGCCGGCTGCACTCCCATGATTGAAAAGGGAGTCAACATCCTGAACCTGCCTTTGATTTCTAACTTCGTCAACTGGGCTATTGGCACTGCTGCTTCCATGGTAAGTAGTACTCCCACATATGCTTTCACCCTAGCTAATCAGGATTTAGTATGTCGCTCCCAAGAGCATGACTCTGGACTTGAGCAAGATGCTCCAAGGCGACGACATCAAGAAGGAAACCCTTGCTCTTGGTCTGCTCTACATCCGCATTCACAAGGCCGTCGGTCTGAGCAAGCAGGACCGCCGCGGCAGCCAGGGTGGTGGCTCGGACCCGTATATCACCGTTGCCTGGAGCAAGTTCTCGAAGCCTCAGTTCTGCACTCGCGTCATTCAGGATGACCTGAACCCCGTCTTTGAGGAGAGCTGCGGGCTGTTGGTTACCGCCGACCTGATCAAGGCTGACGAACAGTTGTCAGTCGAGCTGTGGGACAGCGATCGCTCTTCTGCAGACGATGTTGTCGGCAAGGTCGAACTCAGCATCCAAAAGCTCATTCAGCACCCTGGAAAGATGTTCCCTCAGGTTTCCAAGTTGGCCGGCGTTAAGGCCGACAGTACTATGCCTGGTGAACTCCACTGGGAGGTTGGCTTCTTTGGAAAAACTCAATTCCGCAAGGCTCTTCGCACTGACGGTAAGGACGTCAACCTTCCTCCTGAGTTGAAGGACAAGAAGGAGCTTCAGGACGAGAAGGGCACCATCGAGACCGCCGAGGAAGATGCGGTTGTCCACACTCCTCCCGACCCACTTTGGCCTTCTGGTATTCTTAGCATTGTCGTGCACCAAATCGTCGGACTCGAACTGGCGAACGTCAAGGGCTCCAATGGAAAGCGCAAAGGACGTGAGTACGAGCCGGCCCGTCTCGATGCTGGTGATGTCAAAGAAGAGGAAGGTAGCAAGCTGCCCAGTTCCTACTGCACCATCCTTGTCAACGACGAGCTTGTTTACAAGACGCGTACAAAGGCTGTTTCATCCCAGCCCATCTTTAACGCCGGTACCGAAAAGTTCATCCGGGATTGGCGATCGTGCATCACCACCATCACCGTTCGCGATTCTCGCAACAGGCAACACGATCCCATCATTGGTGTTGTTCCTCTGAAACTCTCCGACATCATGCAGACGGGCAGTGAGGCCACTCGCTGGTACCCTCTAGACGGAGGTATCGGATATGGAAGGATCAGAATCTCTCTGCTTTTCAGATCCGTCGAACTGCGCCTGCCGCCCCCTCAGCTGGGCTGGGAAGTCGGAACATTCGAGTTTACCTCCAACAGTATGAACGCTACGAATTACGGACACTTGAAGACCAAGATTCGCATTCGCACCGGCGGAAGCTCCGTCAGCGTCAAACGTGATACTTGCCAAAAGCTGGAGGAGACGGAAGGATACTCTTGGGACATCAGCGGCGAGAACAACCACGAGAAGATCCGTCTTCCCGTCCGTTATCGATACAGGTCTCCTGTCTTCTTCGAGTTTTACCCTCCCGGAAAGCGTCATGCCGATGCCTACGCATCTTTGTGGCTGCAATCGCTGCCCGACCAGGAAGAGCAGGACTTTGACATCCCGATTTGGAAGTGCGACAGAGGTCTCCGGCTCTCTCAGAACTACATCACCGAAGACAACTACAAGGACATCCCCGACATCGAGATTGAAGAGATTGGACGCCTCAAGTTCCGTGGCCGCTTCTCCACCGGTACCGACCGTGACCACATCAAGTTTGTCACTAGCAACGACTCTCGTGAGACGATTGAAACTTGGGAAGCCTGCTTTGCTGAGGGTGTCCGTGGCGAGGAGGTGACGCCTGAGGTGCCCCCTGCGGTCCAGAAGCTTCACGACGAGTCTTTGACACATGGACGCGACGTCCTGGCTCAAGCAAACCCCAAGGAGAAGGAGAAGTGGATGGCCAAGGACGGAACGGACTGGAGTGGAGCTTTCGGCAAGGACCCTACGGCACTCATGGATGGCGAACAGGAGGACTTGAACGATGAGTCACGCGACACCTTCGACGAGGACGATGACAGCAGCGATGTCGACCTCGGACTTACGGATGCTAGCACCAACCCGGGCAGCACCAACCAAGGAAGCGATGATGCTCGCAAGTCTGTCGATAGCGCCAACAGCGACGCATCATCCAGCGTCTCGAAGAAGAACAGCAACGGTCCTGTCCAGGCTTACAAGGACTACCAGAGCAGGAGCAGAGATTTGCACCGCCAGCACAGAGGCCTGATGCAGTGGCGTCCGATGCGTAACGTGCAGTTCGCCAAGGATGAAGCCAAGTATGCTGTTCGAAAGATTACGAAGCTTGGATCTCTGAACGGACGTAAGCCAGATGTCGAGACCGAGGTTTAATGATACTTTCCTTTGTTCACCACAGGAACAGATGGGGAAACGAGGGAATGGAACACGGATAACGGTCTTTTGTTTTCGCAAGTCTTCTGTAATGTCTACGAAGCATATCTAAATGACGCAAATTGTGACGATGGAGGCGTTAGGAAATGTATTAGTAGTCAAAGCAGGCAAATGAAGGTTTGAATCAGTCGACCTTTTTGTTGGAGCATGTGCTTTTGAGTTGAGTATATTGTACACTTATAATGTTGGCTGGGTTTTGGCTGTTTACGACCCAGGAACAGGAAAGACAATAACATGTTACAGAAAAAAGCTATGTTATTTCTAATCTGCATGTATGCATGAATAAAACTAGTGACCTCTAGACTCTATCGGCCTCTAAATCTGAAAGTCTCATTCCAACCAGCCTTCACCGGCTCTGACTCTGACATACGGGCCCGTATTCCCTCAGCCAAATCTTTCTCAATCTTGCATCGACCATTTTCTCCCGCCTCTCGATACCAGTTAGCCAACATGAGTCTTATTTGCAAAGCTCTAGTTTGGCATTCGCGGTCTCCATCTCGAAGCCTCTTTGCAAGAGCACCCAAGCTGACCATCCAACATTGCCCTTTGCCGTCATCTCTATTAAGACGCGCAAGAAGCTTGCAAGCAAGCACATGAGCATAAGTTTCCCTTCCCCAAGTAGGCTTATTACCAAGCCTATCCGTCCTTTCCTTGAGATTCGTAGCTAGCTTAAAGATCAATGAGCTGTCTTGGCCATGATAATTGGCCATGTACATGTACTCTGTAAGCAAAGAAATTGTACGTTCATCACACAACCCAAATCCCACCTCGGCGCTCTTGACGACCTTGTCGTAGCTTGGCAGAACGTGCTCTCCCAGATTTCCGGGCCAGTACTTCAAAAAGTGGCCCGTCATTGATAGAACCACGGGGTGAAAGTTACCCAGGTAGTCCATGAAAAGGTCAATACAAAGCTGGTAGACTCGTTCTACTGGCAATTTCATGTCTTGAAGACAGAAGAAACGTAGTGACTCGAGAGCGCGTACCATAGGATGTTCTAGGTCATGGTGTATCTTGATGAGTCCTATGATGCCCGTCAAAACATTCCCAACTAGATGGTCGTCTCGATTCCGCGCCAGGACTATAGAAGAGACTTCCTTTTTCCTAGGTTCAAGTCGGAATGCGATACCTCTCATGTAGAGAATTATTCTCCATATATAGACAAGCATCCATGGATCCTTCTGCTGAAGCAACTTGTCAAAGAGGGACAGCGCCTTGTGAAGGGTCTTCTGGCATTTTCCGTTGGCATCGTCTTGTCGCGCCACCAAAATAGAAGCACCGTGGCACTGGTCGGACACAGCCTTCCAATCGCGGGAAGAGTCGCGATGGCCTTCAGGGGGATTGAGACTGAAGAAATCCCCAGTCCATCCACTGACTCCATCTGATCCCCGATCGAACACCTGCATGAAATAACCCCACACATTGAAGAGCGTTTTTTCTAGCTGGGCGAGCCTCGGATCATCTGGTGCCAGCAGAGAAAGATGCTTATCGAGTCGATATGCAAGTTTCTGAGACTCTTGGAACTGCTTCTGGGGGAGACCTTTTGCGGATCGCGCTCTGTCTGACGTCCCGGAGAGGGCCTGTGTAATTGAATCGACTGGTCGGCCTTGTGATTGGTTTTTGAAGAATCCCCATGCTGCGAACTTCTTCTTGTACATGTTCTCACTAACGTCCGGCTCTCAGTTAGCTCACGAAGAAAATGCTTGGCTTAAGTACTTACGATGCCTTGAAGCCATGCGCATTATCCATTACCTTCGAGACCGCGCTGAGAGATTTGGCTTCGTCTAGGTAGAGGGTTTTGAGAATCTGCTTCTTCGACAACCATTCTCGTTCGTCATGCTCTGCTTTTCTCCCGGGACGCCCCTTTTTCAACGCTGTTTGGGGCTTGCTGGTCGATGGTAAAGATGACGAGACTGCGTCGTGAGATGTTGACTGTTGCGACTGAGAAGGCGTGGGGCTGAGTGTTTGAGTCTCCTCCCGTACTCGTGTCGGAATGGCACGTCTCTGATCTATAAAAGGTGTCTCTGATTGATTTGCAGCGGATTCGAATAACGGCGGGGACACTTCACTTGACTCAGCAGTGCTCTGAAGGCAGATCCAAGCGTCATAGAACTCGGAATGCTGGTCAAGTTCCATCGAATCCATTACAAAAGAGTTTCTGGAGCAATACGAGCCGAGTATGAATGATTTTGAGGTTTTTCGAAAGGGAGAGATTTCAAAAAGATGTTTAGCGTGATGGGATTCTCAGAGGCCGACGAAGTTAGGGGGTCACAGTAGGTCCGAGACGGATACTTCGCCATCCATGGAATCAATGCCTGTCAGGAAGTTCGCAGATGACAACTTATCTAAGGTCAGTGGAGGCTCCTTTTTGGGCCATCAAGTTCCAGACTCTTCACCCCACGCTCATACTGCTTGTCGTTGGTCAATGACCATATCCCCGCAGTACTTCCGGCCAATTGCTGCTCTCGCGACCGAGTGGCACAATGACTTGTGGTGTACTGCTAGCTGCATGATCTGATTGGACATATCAAAACAGACTGCATTAAAGTTCCTTTTAAGTTGATTGGCTAAAGCGGTATCACCGCTTGGTCGGGACAAGACACACTGCATGTACCGTTGGGTCTGGTGGTTGGTGAACATAAATGCCATTGGTAGTTGCTGTGGCCAGCCCGGTCCTCTGCAGGAATCATGGATGGGCTCCCACGTTCTCAAGAAGCAACTCTGACAAGCTTGCAATGATATGCGTTGGACTTGCAGAAGAGATGCATATTGATTTCCAGTTGAGCCAGACAACCATAAGCAGGCTCGCCAGTCATTCCGTCTATGTCGATGCCCTGCTAACAAATCGTGTCTCCGTTGGGGTGGAATTTGAAATTGTCCTGCATGCAAGTCATCGACCATGCCGTCTTAAGCATTTCATGGTGCTCGTGACCGTCCGAGCGAGAGACAAGTGATATGTACGGTATCCGATTCCAGTTTACATGCATCTCAGGAGCTCCAGGGAAAGGATTGACGTTTGAACCCTGGGCAAATGTTTTCACAAGTATAAGTAGGCCTGAAAGCTCCCCGTAACAGCGGTGGTCATTCTCGATAGATCAGACACAATCATAGAACCCTCTATCTCTGTCTTTCTTTCATTCTTTCTTTCCTGAGATCTTGGTATCAACGCAATCACGTTCTCTCGCACAACATGTGGTCAGACAACTCCTCCACCGTGACCGGCTTCTCCGCGGTCTCTGAGTACGATGAGCATGCCATTAAGCTCGAGGTACACTCCATGCTTTCGATGATTCGAAAGGACATGGAAGAATTCAAGAAACAGTCAGATGAATCGAAGACCAGACTCAAGAGACCAACAAAAGCCAAACATAGAGTCTTTGTCGCGGTTTGCAGCCCGCACAGTGTATCTCGCCTCTCAAATAAGTGCCAGAGTCTTCAGAAACCGGCTTTCCATTTCTTTAGAAGTAAGACTATTTCTCTTGCGTTATTATCATCTCCTATCATCAGAGCAGCTGTGATCTGACGCATTGGAAAGGGAAGCGCTCTTATGTGGTTGTCACCACTGATTTCGCACTCGATTCGACCATCCGTGACTTAGCGAAGAGCCATGAGTGCGATGAGCTTGTTCTCGTTGTGAGCGGCCATCTTGAAGTCATAGACTTCGAGGTTCCGTCAAACTTTCGAGTGCTGATGGTGCTTCGTTGTGGCTTCGGCTCCAATGCGAAAAAGTACCTGCACCTTAACGGGTACTCGACTTTCGGTGGCAGTATGATCCAGCGGTGGGCACAGAAGGAACGAGGACGCCGTTTGTTTTTGGGACCTGCGGTGCTGATTGACATCGACCCCGAAGAGAAGTCTTGGGCAAATTCCGAGCAGGCGTTCAAGCAAAATCTCAGCAGCCGAGAGAAGACAAGGATCAGACGTCACGTGGAGAAGATGAAGAAGACATCTGTGGACGACGGCGAGTGGTGGAAGAGATGGAGAGGGAGCCTTGCTTCCATCTTGGGCATCCTAGCTTGCGGTGCAAAACTCGCCGTCTCGATCAAGGCCTCTGCAGGAGGTGCACTGTTTCAGTTCCAATATGGCTTGCTCAATATCAAGGTTGGGGCAGCATACGCTGAGGCTTCCGCATTCATGACTGCGGCTGGCCCTGCCGTTCTCATTGGTGTTGGGGTTGCTGCAGCAGTATACTACGTGCCCTGGGACTCGATCCTCGAATGGCTTGGGGGTATTCTGTCTTGGCTTTCAGACGGTTTTATAGCGATCTGGGAGATGTTCAAGGATTGGATGGCCAGCGGGAATCAGAGTCACAATAACTATGAAAGACGCCGGGAGAGAAAGGGGAACTCTAGAGTACCGAGACCGATGGATTTCTCCTTCTAGCGCGTCACTACTTATACCCTCGCACTACGGCACCTATCCCTTGTGGAAGACGTTGACCATTCGTGTCAGCTTTACTTCTAAATCTTGTGCTCAACCGTTGCCACATTGCTCGCTATAGCTAGAATCATTTGACGAATCGCACTTGATGGATCGAGTCTAAGGGTGAGGCTGCGGAAACGGGACACCTCGAGTGAGGACTAGCTGGATGATGAAGAGTATCGCATTTATAAACTATGGTACAAGAATGATAAGGCGCAAAAGGCTGTCTCCAGTCCTTGATAATTCCGTAAGGTACTCTCATCCCGAGTATCCAGTGCCATGTCCACGGCCGCTTCCCTGTCGGTTCGTGGTGCAGTCAGGACGAACGACAACGTCAGGCGCATAAAACGGCAAATCAGACGGGTTGCTCGGAATGGTGACCTCATCGGTAATAACGCTGACGAGCAGGTTGTCCACGTTCTGCCTATCCTGTACCTCGCCGTTGACCAGAGCAACGCGCCAGTGGAGATTCTTCTGCAGGTAAGGGATTACATCCTCGGGGGTCAGGCTGTCGACCATGCCAGCGAGGTAGCGCTCGACGAGGGCCAGGGTGATGGGGATCTGGCCCGTGATCTGCTGGCCGCGGGCGCGGCCCTCCTGGCAGTTCCGGCAGGCCGTGTTCTCGTTCTGGCCAAAAGTGGCGAAGACGCCGACGTGGGAGTGCTGAGTGGGGTAGAGCAGGGGCGAGGCGTCGTCGACGTCGCCGAGGAAGACGTGAACGACGTAGTTGCCGCCGAGCTGCGCCTTTTCGGCCTTGATGTTGACCAGCCACTCGAGGTACTTGTTCTCGGCACCAACGAGCTTCTTGAGCTCGCGCTCCTTGGGGAGGTGGACGCCATTGGTCTGGGCAAGGGGGGCTTGCTCTACGGAGGCCGCTGCGAGTTGTCCACGCTCGGCTTTGATGTGGTTCTTGGCGCGTTGCTGGAGTTCCTGGGTGGCGTTGTCGAGATCGGCGCTGCTGCTGCGCATGATGTTGGCAAAGGTGGCCATCTTGCCGTAGAGACGGTCCAGCTCGTTGATGACGTCCTTGGGGGTCGGGAACCTCGCCTTCTGCGTCTCGGGATACGCGTAGCCAAAGACTTCGGTGGTGCGGACGCCCTCCGAGGTCCAGAACTTCTGCTCGGTGCCGTTGCTGGACTGGGCAAAGGGGGCCAGCGGGGTGTCGATGCCCTCCGGGTCGCCGGCCTTCACGATGAAGTTGCCCCAGTTCGCATCGGAGGGCTTTGTCGTCACGTAGGTGAGGGGGTCGGAGGGCTTGTCGTGAATGGCCTGCCAGATGGCGAACAGGCGGTCGATGTTGGCGTGATGGAGCCAGAAGATGGGGTCGAAGGAGGAGATCTCGGGGTTGGCCATGTGGCCGCCGCGGCCGCCGGTGTAGTTGTGGACGGCGTTGTGGACGTCCTCGATGCTCCCCCAGCCGCGGAAGTCGATGTTGCTGGGCTTCTGCGCCTCGAAGCGGTTGCTCGACGCCGTGGCGAACTCGGTGTAGGACTGCAGGATGAAGTTGACGCGCTCCGTGAGGTTCTTGCCCTTGGGGCTGCCCTGCTCGCCCTGGAAGAAGGCCAGGAGCTGGCGGTTGATCTCGGCGTCGCCGTCGCGGATGTTGGGGTAGCGCACCGTGGCTCCGACGCGGGGGACCTGAGGTGCGGGTGTCAGTATGTTTGCCGGCAGAGGGGAAGGGAACTCTACGTACGGTGTTGATGTCCCGCAGAGATGCGGACTCTCTGAAGGTGTAGTTCGACAGGGAGTTGATCTCGGACTTGCCCGACAACGCCTTCGGTCTGACGACTTTGTTGAGGGCTGCGGAGGCGGCTTGAGGGGGGAAAACGCCGAGATCGGGACGGGCCCAGTCCCAGTATGGCATGCGGAAGGTCTTTGCTGCCTTAACATAGTCGGCCTTGCGCTCATCTTCGGTGTAGGCGTTTGCGATGAAGTTGACGTGCTTATAGAGCTCGGTCTGGTCGTGGTTGTGATTAGTCTCATCGCATCGTACATGACGCTTTCAGGGGTAGAAGCTTCACCTCGAAGATGGCGAGATAGGGGCGGTGCCAAGTGAGGAAAAGGATCGAGCTGTGGGTGCAGAAGCCTCCGAAGTCGTTGTCGACGCGGACCATGTTGTTCCATGGCTTGTCTGGCCACTTCTTGTAGGGCAATCCGTGGATGGCTGACACTTGTGTTAGGTGCGTGTGGGAGCCGAGTTGGAGGAGACAACTTGCCGGCGAGTTCGAAAAAGGAGAGGGGCATCCCCTCTGGCACATTTTCCTTGAATCTCTCCAGACCAAGGAGGTACAGGTTCCACTGATCCGGCTGGTCCTTGATCATGTCCCTAACCTCCATACGAACAGGAGGGTTCTCTGCGAGCTGTTAGCAGTTGGATTGAAGGGAGACTTGCAAGTAACCTACGAGGATCATCGGCTGGGATGCCGTGAACGAGGATAGGGCCCCTAGTGCCGTCGGAAGACATGTTGACAAGATGGTATGTGTTAGTGTTGCAAAAAAGAGTGAAGAGAGCGAAGGTAGTGAGGTTAGGATCCTCTTGTCATACCGGCTTCTAGAGGTCAGCATGTTAAGCTTATATACTTTTATTTTTCACAATCGGAACTCTTACTTACACTCCATGGCCGCGGGATTCTCTCCCGCTCACCGAACGGCTGCGACAACGCCGGTACCTCGGGACCTCGTTCAGCCCTACTCAGCAAGGGGCTGTCTCACACCCGGGCCGCTGGGCATATCCCGTCACACCGGCCGCGCGCCGCGGTGCGGGGATGATCTCCAGCCAGCCATGTCAGCTCGGGCGCGCGGCTCAGCCGCAGCAAACACTCGGCATGTCAGCATGAACCAGGCCAATGAACGACTCTGCACAATCTCACCGACTTGCGAGACATCACGACATCGTCCACTTCTGGTCGTATAAATCAGATTGTGGCTTGAAGGTGGAGGGGGTGACCCCCCGTTTCCCGTGACGAAATCTTTGTCTCGCGGTTGCGTGGGTGCGTGCTGGGCATGCCGTCAGCTACGGTCAGCAAATACCCCTTCCGGCGACTTTTGAGCGTTGGATGCCTTGTCGTTGAGAGTCTCGGTCGGGAGCGAATCACGCGTGGTCATGGTCGGAAGATCCCTGTCTTGGCGTCTATGAGGCGGAGGCTGAAAGGCTATCTGGTTAGGTTGTGGAAGCCTTGGGATGTGATGTAGTGGTCAGGGGAATCGCGGCCCTCTGGCCACAGTTTCGAGCTGCAGGTTCAAGCAACTTGGAGAGACATGATCACGCTGACGTTCTGGCATGGCACTTTGAGCTGAGGGTATGTTGATCTTGATAAAGACATACACAATTCGAATCACACAGTTTTCCGCGCATAACCAACATGAAACCAGCGCAAATCTGTGTCAAATGTGCACCAAAGTTTCTCTATTGCGAATGCTGCTACCTCTCGATTCCCTCTTTCTTCTCTGTTTCTCCTTTTGTCCTCGTCATCACTTGTCGTCCCTGCTGCCATAGCCCTCAATGTTTCAGCAATTCACAAATCAGAACGTCTGTATGAGCCGGAACAGGATCCAAAGACCGCCGAAAAGTAATCGGAACATGGACCAGACTCTAGCTTCGAAATCCCACGCTGCCATGGTGTGATCAGGAGAGCCATATCTACGCTGACGTTCTGGCATGACGCTGCGAGCTGAGGCTGTGGATAGCTAGGACTGTATAATCCCTTTACTGCAACTACTGCTTAATCTCTATTCCATCTTTCTTCTCTATTACTTCTCACGTTCTTGTTGTCCCTGGTCGTCCCTGGTCGTCCCTTACTTTTTCTCTTCTTGTCTTCGTGGGCCTTTTGCAGCATGCGTCCTGGCGCGCAGCGAAGCGCAGCCGAAGGAGCGAGGGAGTTACAAATAGCGATCTCAGCAAAGCTTGAAAGCAAAATCGATATGAGGGACCTCTTTGATCCCTCATGCTGTAGCTCTCAATGTTTTGACATTTCGCATACCAGTACTTCTGCATGATGCGGAGTCCGAACATGGTTCCCTGAATCCCGGAAACCGAAAAGTCGGAAGAACATGAACCAGATCGTATCTTCGAATTCCCACGCTGTCATGAGTTTGCACCCGCTGTGAACGCCTGCCATTTCCATTGGAGAGTATATGAGGCTTGCAATCTCGCCTGAACTGGCTTGTGTTAAAGTAAAACCGCAGCCGGAGAAAGTGGCCCGGTTTTCTCGTCGTTGGTCGAAATTCGGCTTCTGCGATGTGCCGTACTGAATGAGATAAATTTTGGATTTAATCCGACCAACGTATCTTGCCATCAAAAGACGAATAAATAGAGCACGGGGGCCTGGGGCTCGCATCATTTCAGCGAGCTTGGCAAACGTGTATTCCCAAGCCCGACGCTCAGAGCTGAAACCTATCGACATGTCGTAATTGAAGGACCAGAATGCAAAATATTCGAACGCAATCGGCTCGTCAAACGCAACTCCCAGACCCCATTTCGTAGATCCTAGGTCTCTGATGAACTTGTTCACGTCCCATGTGTTGCGGGGTAATGCTTGGAAGACTGTCAAGTCTTTCTGCGGAAGCACACCGAAGCTGGCATCCGCAATCCATGCGTCTGTACTGAGATACGTTCTCGCATATTCATCGGCTCTCGAACGCGCATTGGAACTGTCTGCAAGTCTTCTGTAACGACGTGTACCGAATATGACTGGGGCAGGTCCCTCAGTCCGAGGGAAACGATTTTCGAACGCTCTTTGCACGACGCATCTCGACTCCTTGCAAGCTGTCCATAACCCAGAATCATCTCCTATGAGGGAGATTTTTTCCATTTCGCCCAGCAGGTACCGATCCGGGTGTCGATCTATGGGCAACGTGGTAAAGTATTTCCCGCCGTCGTCGTCCTCCTCTCTGTCTACCATGAAGTAGTGAATACTCGGCAGAAGAGGACGAACGGCGAGCTCCCATATCAGAAGTCTCAATTCAGGAGGGAGCTCCATAAACTGAGTAAACATTGTTCGAAGTTTGTATGAGGTTATTCCAAGATGACAAGTGTCCACCTTCAGAGAGGAGAGAATCGGCGTCGAGGGCCTAGTACCTTCGTCAGTAGATTTGATTGACACGCTGGATGATCAATTTGATTACTGCAGGATTGGGGCCTACCTATTAATAGTAAAACGATAAGTTCCTCCGATGACTAGAACTGACAGAAGCAACAGAGACAATACGGGCGACAGACGACAACAGGGAAGACGGACGACAGAAACAGAAACCTAAACAGACGGTAACGGAGACAACAGGAATATGTCATGTAGAGCAAAACGCAATAAGGACTGCGGGGCCTCCGCTAGATAGAGTGATGGTATAGATAGATACCTAGCTATGCCCATCTACCCGGAGAGCCAACCTGTCCATCTACCCGGATAGCCAACCCTACCAGAACTTACATTGGAGGCAAAAGATTTCAGCACTATGGGAAAAAATCAATGTCCATTTGAAGAAGGCCATACAGTCAAAACTTTTGGGACAGTGCACTCGAAATTCCTCGTTTTTCGACAGACACGAGCGAATGTCAGCAGCAAGAGCGAGGTTGTCACAAAGACGGAGACACGAGGTTAAGGTTTAAAGAAGTGTTATAATAAGAACCTTGCAAGCGTACCGCTCAGTCTATGCCGTTTATTGTTTTGTGCCCTTTCCGCGCCCACCAAAGCCCCAACCAATCTGGTTTGCCATCTTGACGTGGACCCCAAGTTCATCAGCATACGAATACACCAAACCTGGGTTCTTCTGAAACCAACGTCCGCACATGATGACATCCAAACCAGACTGGAGAAACCCCTCTGCCATGGTACCCGTGCTGATTCCGCCAACAGCAGACACAACCATCCTGTCTTCGACCGCCCTCTTAATCTCCTTGGCAAAAGGTGCCTGGTAGCCAGGTCCAGACTTGATGCTTGTAGATTGCAGAGGATGAATACCACCGGAACTGACGTCAAGGAAGTCGACACCTCTCTCGGCAAGAATCGATGCCAACTTGCAGGAGTCTGCAACAGTCCAGCTCTCCGGAAATTCTTTCTTCATGTTGTCAAACCAATCCGTCGCGCTGATTCGAACGAAAAGGGGCATGTCCTCTGGAATAGAGGCTCGCACAAGATCTGTGATCTCAAGGACTAGCCTCACTCTGTTCTCCCAGCTTCCGCCGTAATCATCTGTGCGCTGATTGCTGATGGGGCTAAGAAACTGATGGATGAGATAGCCGTGGGCGGCGTGGATCTCGACCACGTCAAAGCCGGCCCTGACGGCCCTCTTTGCTGCGTCCACGAACGCCCTTTTGAACTCCTGGATTTGCTCGAGCGTCATAGCCCTCGGTTGCGGATAGGCATCGTTGAACCGCAGAGAAGAAGGCGCATACACCTCGTCAGGCCATCCGCCAACCTCCGCGCTTGCAGTAGCGTTCATGTGCAGAAAGGGCGCCACGGTGCTGGACTTGCGACCGGCGTGGCTGAGCTGGATGCCGATCTTCTGACCTTGACTGTGAGCGAACTCGATGATCCGTCTCAGCGGCTCGATCTGACCGTCTTCCCACAAGCCGATGTCTTGAGGTGTGATGCGGCCTTCTCGCTGAACTGCAGTAGATTCCATCAGGGCGAGACCAGGTCCGCGCTGGATGATGCCACCCAGATGTGTCAGATGCCAGTCAGTTGCGTATCCGTCCTGTGCTGAATATTGGCAGAGGGGCGCCAAGAAGAGTCGGTTTTGAAAGGTGACGCCACGGACGGTCAGCGGCGTGAAGAGTTTGGGAATAGGGGCGCCGGTGGTTGTGCTGATTGCGGTGCCGGAGACTGGATCTTGAAGCGGAGTGTAGTACGAGGCACCTTTTGCCGCAGGGCTGTCTATAGCTGGGGAGTGAAGTGCTTCCGAGGCTCCGTTGATCTGTGGCATCTTGAAAAAAGGTGACGAGGGGCTGACAGTGACCAACTTGAACAGCTCTTGGTACATTCAGTGAATTTGGGTTGACATTTTTGAAAAGTCCATGTAATTTATACGGGTTTAAAACAGCTATCAGGGCTCTCTGAATTACTCAAAATCTTCATCAGGCCTTCAGCGCATTCGATCTCGAAGCCGATGATACTCGGCGCATGCGTCCCGTCACCGAGCCGGCTGGATTGTGGGGTCTCGGCCAGCTCATCCGTGGTGCGAGCGACAGAATCACAGTGGAATTCCTGGAGTAGTACCAATGGTCGGAAACTCTATCCGCATCCATTAGAACAAGAAGAGATTTCGTTACCACTGTAGCTAACAAATGCGTGTTTGGGGGCTGAAGGGCACCGAGTAATGGGCTCGGTGTAATAGCTGTTTTCGCCGACGGTCAAATAGACCCCTTGCCGAGGCATTGAGATAGAAGAAATCACTAGCCACCCAAATGGCTTCAATAGGCGGCCCATAGAACTGAACTTTCATGTATACGTCTTATATGAGATGGCGTGGATGATCTATTGCTATTGATCCATTACTACTACTTTATCGTATGCATGGTAGAGTGCAAGTCTAATACACAGACTAACAGACAGTTGCTGCATATACAGGACGAAAAACAACAGACATTATCTGAGAATCATGCCAGTTCAACAGGGCGAACTGTTCCTTCTACTTCTGCAGCTCGAGTTTGTGATGATAATTCGACTGGGGGCGGTGACGTCTTGCTCAGCTCTACGGTCTCATGGGCGTGATCCCCTGAGAGTTCCTGCTTGTTGTCGTAGCCACGTTGATGGATATCTTTCTCTCCAGCAGCAATCTGCAAGATTTTTGCTTCTCTTTTTTGCTTCCTTTTGCGCAGGCATACGAACAGTCCGCCGCCGACGAGAGCGAGTACTACAACTATGACGCCAACAGCTGTCCCGGCGATCGCTCCTGTTGACATGCCAGAGGCTTCTGTTTTGCTATCTTGAGTCGGAACGCGCACCTCGAGCGGAAAGACAGGGTGATGAACTTCAATAGGGCCTTGATTTGGGAGATCTGCCAGAGGCACCTTCATCCAAGACGTTGTAATAGTACTATCGCTCCGTCCCGTCGTCACGATGGGATAGAACCAGATATCGGTCGGCGTGCTGACGATGCTGTAGCAATCGCGGGTATCGGGGAATCCCGCAGGTGCCTTGTAGCAGCTCCAGCCGGGCGGACAACACCATACTTGGACGTATCGTTGTGAGCTTGTGAGGTCTAAGGTCTTGGTGCAAGCCGCCGTCCAGTCGCTGATGCAAGCTGTACCTGGGTAGGCTAAACTGGTCACATCATCTGAAATCAAAGACTTGTCAACCACTTTTTTGTATCATACTCATAGCGTGGTCTTTCTCACCGAAGTCGTCGAAAGGTTTGAAGATATTGGTGTAGGTTTTCGGGAAACATTGTGTCGGGAACCACGTTGTTGTTTCCTCCACGAACTGAAGCCCCCAGCAAATCGTCCGTGGCGTCACTTCGTTTGTTTTTCCTTCGCACCGGATTCCCTTGGGAATAACAGAGCAGACGCTGTCTGTGGCGGAAAAGGGCGTTGTTTGGGGCGCCAACTCATAGACCGTTGACAATTTTTGTCCCTTCGTAACCGACCAGTGTGTTGTTGTCACTGTGGTATAGACCTGCGTTGAGCTCGCCATGACTTCGCGGCATAACTTTTTGGATGTTTACATGAAATGAGGCGACCAAAACATGACCGTTGGAATAAAGGCGCAAGACTGAAGGGCAAAAGCTTTCGAAATGAAGGCCGGGAGAATACCTGAATTGAAGTGGAAAGGCCGGAATATGTGGCCAGAGTCAGCGCTTACTGTTCTACAAATGTAACACCTCGAGATACGTTGTCTGCAAAAGTTTTCGCATGTTGTGACCAGTCTCACTCGGCCAAGGATGTCGTTTTCTAGTCGCATATGTTGTGTACTATTGCAGCTGGATGGACGAAATTATTTGCGCAATCTCTCGAGGGCACCCGCTATTCCTTCGGCTACCGAGAACGTGATCCTTTGAAACATCACCGAGCCTTACAGCCTCTGCACGGTAGAATGCTGGGGATGTATGGAAGAGGCCTGTAAGACTATCATGTTATTGGATATGCATTAGAAACACGCTTATGTGGATAGTGCCAGTAACCAAGAAGAAGGGAGCAACAAAAACCAAGTCTAAACGTCACACTGTATTCTAAACCAAGCCGTGAATCACCCACCAAACACAAGCCCATTCCCCTAAACAACAACCTTGGCCTCACTCTTCGGCCCCCTCTCTCCGAAAATTGTGCTTCCAACTCTGACCTCCCCGCTTCCCAGTCTCACAGCTCCCTCAAAATCCTCACTCATACCCATACTCAGCTCCAGCTCCCTGTCGAGCCCCAGCTCCTTGGTAACCAGATCCCTCTGCTCCCTCAGACACAAAAAGTCCTCGTTCTCGTTCTCGGGCGTCGTCGCCTTGCTCCGCGCGATGGCACCGATCGTCATCAGGCCCAGAAGCCTCAGCGAGGGGTAGTCATTCTCGACGGCGCGGCAGAGGGCGACCGTCTCCTCGCCGGGGGATGCGCCGGACTTGGACTCCTCGCCAGAGGTGTTGACCTGGACGTGGATGCCGAGGGGAGCAGCGTCAGGGTTGGAGGCGATAAGCTCCGCGCGGGAGGTGTTGAGAAGCTGGGCCTTCTTGAGGGTGTCGACGGACGAGACGCAGAAGAGGTTTGGGATCTTAGCCAGCTTCTTGGCGTGGGCTATTGTGTGTCAGTCCTTCTCATTTATTCTCCCTCTTCTTTCACTTCGAGTTGAAAATAGTCGTCTCATTATGAGAGATGATGAGATGTTGTGTAAAGGAAATAAGTCAACGTACTAGACTGCAAGCCGCCAATGAAGTGCCACTGGATACTCCTCGGCAAAAGCTCCGCCTTCTGCCCCAACTCCTGCGCGTAGTTCTCTCCAAAGTGAAGCTGCGGCGGCGTGGCTTGGTGAAGCGCGAGAACGTCGTTTGCCGGCTTCAGCTTGGATACGGCCACCAAGCGGACCTTGTCACCGTCTCGTCAGCGACTTTTCATTCCCGGTTTGGCGGGGGGGTATGACACCCCGCGGGAAACTCACATTGCGGCCCGCTGCAACGGCAGTGACGCGCTCCTGCACGGCCTGCAGCTGCGAAACGAGCGCCTTTGCTCTGGCGGGATCGATTTTCATTTCGGGCTGGGCGTCTGTCATTGCAGGGGTGCGGGTTTTGAGGAAGTTGGTGACGAGGTTCAAGTTAGTGATGAGTGAGTGAGGTTGGCGCAGAGTCATGGATTTCCAGTGTCTTCCAATGGAGGCTATTGATGGCCTAACAATTGTGGGGCAATCGTCCGGCAAATTTGGTAGAGATATGCCGGATCTGTGTTAGGGCATCCTTTCAACTTCGAAAATATGCTTTCAATCATACGTCCGGGAGGACTTGATACTGAAAGTGATCTCAGGGCTTCGAGTTTTTGCATAATGCATTGAAGAGAGTATGAAATCAGATATCAGTATAGTTAAGATCGGACGCCGACGTGGAACCCAGACGAAGATCCACGATAGGTATTTTCAGTTATAAATATTAATTGATTAGGATGGCGGCGGACATCATAACTATACGAAGTAGACCTCTATTATAGGATCAATTCAGCTTGTAGCATATCTGCTCACAGCAGAGTACTGCGCCTCGCTTACGCCGTTCCACACCTAACGAACATATGTTGCTTCCCTAGTCTCAACGTCGATGGGATCCAGCAAGTTCAGTTGGGTAGTTGATGCTGGCCGACGAGACTTCTTGGGGTTCACGTGTCCCAGAGAGCTCCGTCATGGGCGACGGATGCTCGTCGATCGGAGATGGATATGACGGCGGGGGCGTATGCCGACGCACCGGGCTGATGGGGCTTACGTTGCTGACTTGATGCGATAGATGAGAAGATCCGTGAGGGTTATGGGCCTGGAACATGTGGTCTCCCGAGGAGTTTGGGCTTGTGTAGGCTGAGTCGTGACGCATCGCAGGTGCCATATGGTGGCGGGCATCGTCGTGGCTGGAATGAGAGCGTCCCTTCCGGAGCCAGAGCCACCACACCGCAAGTACCACAAGCGCGCCAACTGCGAAAGATCCAATGGCAATACCAGCAACAGCGCCTATGGACAGGCTGGCTGAAGAGGCGTTGGCCTCTGTTTCTGCCTTGCCCTTGATGACGAAACCCCTGCTTTGAAGTTCGTTGTCGATGAAGCCCGGAGGGTCGCCCGTCTTGGTGTAGTTCCCGGTCGGGTCGACGATCCTCAGCGCGAAGTTTGGGTTATTATTTATTGATCCTTCCGTGAGACCGTCGCTCTCTCCGATAAACCAAGTGTAGTAACCGTTGTTGCGATCGTTGGCTGCTGTATGTTAGCCAAAGGAAAATGGAAAAGGGTTGGACCAACTTACTTATGAAGGAAGCCACTGGAACGCCCTCATCCTTTCCCCAATGCACCAAAACAAGAGATATGTACGGCACATTCGGAACAACCCAAGTGAGTTGAACTTTTTGGCCAAGCGTGTATGTCGTGTTGAGGTTCTGAGTGGTGATTTGGGCACCCGTTTGGTCGAGTTCGAAGCTCGCGGGGTTAGTGAAGTAGTCACCTCGAGCGGAAATTATGCAGAAACATAATAGGCTCAGCAGCACTTGGCCGAGCCAGTGCTGGCGATGCGACAGCATGGTGGATGATTCCTGAGAGAGGGAAAGCAGTCAAGAGAATCAAGAGAGGGGCGGATCGGGCCTCATAAGGTGCAAATTAGGCACCGCGGGGGATTTTAAGCTCATCTCCTGTCTGCCTTGACTAGACCCAAAGAAGGTCCCATTTCAGAGACACAGGATATTTTGCATGGGTTTAGAAGCGAGGGTTGCATCCGACGATGGCCTTCCAGGGCTGTTCAATGGCTAAAGACCATGATGGACTGAAATTGGACGCTGTGCCGCTGGACTGCAGCAACACGAACTTAACCGCTAGGGCCAATGTGGATAACACGAGAAGTTCTCACCTGTAGCGGAAAGAATAGAGTGATAGGGTGAGGCGCAGTCATGTTGAGTTGCATCGTCTCTGGCGGTAATATCAACAACAGGAGTTCCTAAGCACGTCTGGTGATGTGGAGGTGAGATGGAGACCAAATGGAACGAACACTCCAGTTCCCCCAGATGATCCACCAGCCACACGGTGCCTGAGCCACAAGCCAGTGACCTGCCCTTATCGAGGAGCTACGCAAGCTGTCAAGCCACACCGCACGACTAAGGTAGGTACAGATCCCTGCAGGCACTGAAAACGCGCCCAGACCTTTGGGGCGCGGGATGACGGATGAGGATGACACTTTTGCCCAGCAGCTCCTTGGTTGGTTGGTTCAGATAGATGCTGTGCCGAGTTCCCCTTGCCGCCTACCGTGTCCAGACTCCAGTGCCTTGCCGTCGTCAGCGACGGGACCCCCAGCCCGGAAAAAAGGGATGAAAGGACTGGACGTTTATCGATGATAAGTCGTCAGCTCAATTTTCTCACGATCGCGTGCCTTCGCTCCTCCTCCTCAAAGCTCCCTTCGAGGCTCCCTTTTCCTTCGTTTAAGCTTTTTTGCGTTTTCTCTTCTTCCCCAAACCAGCCAATTAGCCTTTGTATTTCTTTGCCATCTGCAGAAGCCAATTGTGCGTCTAATTGGCTTGGCCCTCATCAGAGCTCCCTGTCAATGTCCACCTCTTTTCCCAACTAAGCCTGACCCTCTCCGACCCGAGTCGACCGGCCGACGATAGCCTCAATCGAACCTACCATCCCACCGGGTCCCGGCGCTCTGCCAAGTTCACTCTCTCACTGCTGCCGCTTCCGCCGCTGAGTCGGCCGCGCGACCTAGCCCATCATGCCGAAGCAACACATGATATTCGGCCGTCCCCTCCCCCGCTTCGGCACACGACGCATCTCATTCCTCCTCGTCTCAATCTCCATCTTCGCCGTCTTCTCCCTCCTCTTCACCCTGCCGAGCACCATCCCCTCCGGCCCGAGCCTGAGCAAGTACACCGATCACAAGTTCTCCATCCCGGCCGCCATCAAGAACCCCTTCTCCGCCACCAGCCGCCTCAATCCCTTCCGCACACCATCCCACGCGCCCCCGCGCCAGCAGAACGACACCTATGGCGAGTCCTCCTGGTGGGCCGACTGGAAGTGGCTCTCTGTTCCCTTCTCCTCTTCCCTGACCCTCGACGAGGAGCGCTCTCTC
>VNWS01000099.1:0-25767 GCA_009800995.1 Colletotrichum sp. COLG31
AAAAGGGCGTTCATCCACCAGACAACAACGACGCAATCCAAGTCTCTGAAATACCCCCGTGTTCCATACGTGCCTCCTTAGCGCCAAGCCGATCGATCCATTCCCCGAGGGAAGCAGGCAAAAAAACCAAGTATTTTCGCACAACTGCAAAAAGCCCACTTGGCCTGCATCGCATCCCAGATCTCCGCGTCAAGATCGTGGGAGTGTGTTTTCTTACACCACCTGAGGGGGTTAGCTTACGGGTAACACGATGCTACAAACCTACTCATTCACCCGCATATGCGTACTTTTACACAACGTCACTTCACCGTCAAACCCTTCCCTCCCTTCCCTCTAACCCAAACCAAACTCCCAACGGCCCCATCGCCGCCAAGATGCGCAAGTAAAGTGAACCTCTTCATAGCCGCATGGCTCAGCTCGCTCGACGACGATAGTCCGCCCCGCCCCGGCCCAACCGACAGCAACCCCAACGCCACCTACCTATGCCGTTTTCAATCATCTGGATATCCGGCACGCATCGTCAGGCACACACACACACACTTACTTGCACACGCCCTCGTCGATCCGCCGCAGCGCCACACAAGCGCCAGGAGGAAAAAGAAGATCGCGATCGGTTGGTTCGCTCCCCTTTCACGCGCGTGTTCGTTCCGTTAGAAGCAGGCCATTCCGCACGTCAGACGCGCCAAAACGGTCCCTTCCCCCCTTCTAGTGTACCCAACAACCAACGGGCTCGCGCTCCCCCTGAAGCCTGAAGCAAGCCACATCTATCATCGCGAACCACCAAATCCTCCTCCCCCAAAAATACACACGCATCATCCGCCAGGAACAAGCAGCGGGGAAAGCCACCGCAGACTAAATCCCATGGCTTCCGTCCGTTCTTGCCATCTAGTTTAACTGCGTCTAATCACCTAGCCTGATCCATTTAGCTGCTGCCTTGCACGCCGTGTCCCGCGTGGGGGACGCCGTATCCAATATCTGTCCCTCCCTCTACCCGTTCCGCCACCACACCCTGCGCCGTGCATCACCACCGTCAAACTCCTCTGCAGTAGTGACCATCTTCCCGTAGCCGCGCAAGACACGAACCGCTCATAGCTCCAAAAGCTTGCGAGACCCAATGAAGCAAAAAGAAAAGACATACACAGCGAACGACACCAGATTACCCAATGGCCCCTGTAACCCTCTTTGCTTCTTCCCCAATGGCCACGCGCGCGGGATTTGCGTCGTCGCCTTATGAGCACCACACCCCGGTCACCGCTTCAAGTCTCAGAGCTGAGACCTGCCTGCCTTCTTTGCTTTCTGCAGCCCGCGCATCGGCAACACGATCCATTTTCGGGGTATGATGTCCCATCGAGATGCGAAATCTCATCGACGGCGAGAAAAAAAAGAAAGGGCTGCCATCATCCGCTGGCGCGTATCAAGTATTGAATGTCTCACAAGAGAAAAGTGCAGCACTGCGAACACCACCTCAAGTCATCCGATTTAAACGCCCCGTTCGGCCCCGCGCATGCATATCCCGTCATCCCATCTCACCAAATAAATCCTAACTGACACTCCAAAACATCGCTGCCGCCGACCTTTTTTCGGAAAACCTTCGGCGGCGGCTGCAGACGAGACATTGAGATTGATGCAGGCGTCTAAGCAAGCAACCGCATCAAACGCCATTGCCGCGTTCACGGTCCCCTCCCGAACTCATGCGTAACATGCCGTAAATTCGAGCTTCTCTCATTCCCAATCCTCAGCCTCGTACCTCTCTCCCCTGGGAACATGCTGTCAAAGAAGGAAAAGGACGGCGGCGCTTGTCAAAACCACGCTGACGCATCACTCCCTCACACAATCATGCGATGATCCAGAGCAGAGCATTGCCTCCGAGTCCGGCATATACTCCGTCCCAGCTAAAAGGAGGCGGCGGCAACAATCGTCTTGCACCCCAGCGGGAGCAAAACCACCAGCCTAAAACGGTTACAGACCGTACCCAGAAGGGGGCGAGGGGGACGTGCTCCGGGCAGTCTTCTCTCGACCGCCAACGGAAAGAAAATAGAATTCCCACCGCAAAACCGCAATTACCAGTGCCGCATCAACCTCGTCATCAAACGGTCCGAGATTCCCACGTAATTGCATCGATGCCATCGGTGATGAATGCAACGGCAATCATCGAGACATTCTCTACAGAGCGACCCCTGCACGGGGGCTCGCCCCAAACCAACACGGCAAACCCACACCCCTGACCCGCGGTTCCGTCCCACCGGCGCCGACAAACTGGGCCACCTCAGAAAAAAAGGAGGGGCGGGGCACCGGGGTGGGAAGTTCATTTGCACATCTGCGCCTCTCCCGACTCAGGCCACGTTTTTATTTCTCTTTGAATGGAACACTCACACTCGAATCTCAAATCTCTCTTCAACGACTCAAGCAGCTGCTTAATTAGTCGGTTGACGTAGTCAATCGACAACTCTGATTCAAAGCGTTTCGAGAAACACTAACCTTTCCTTCCTTGCCGCTTTGTCCTTGGCTAGAGCGCTTGTCAAATGAAAGAAAAGCCTTTCCTACCTGATACATCAGACGAACAAAGGTCAGTGCTCCAGCCCACATGACCTTCCCACAGACAGAAAAATAAAAATAAAAAGGCCGCTGAAAGGATTGCCATTTCCATTCTTGGGTTCAATAAATGAAAAGAGGCGCTTGCGTTGGAGAATAACGTAGTCCCGTCTCGGCCACTTTACGCGGTTGGTATCCTTAATGAACCCCTCAACGCGGTCGCGCCGTACTAGATAGACAGACGTTCCTGTGATTGTCATCAAATGCTAGGAACAGACACAATACTCTCCGGATTTGCCCCTGCCCCTACTCAGTCCATCTCGAATGCAAAGGCTCCCCGGAGTCATGTCCGTCCACAGCCTCAAGATCCCTTGTGCCATCGCCACAGCGGCAAATATCGAAGGCTCGCCATCGTTCAGCCTCAACATGACTCCCTCGCCCTTCCCCGGATCTGGCCCCACCCGGTAGCATCCATCCCACGGCCTCCAGAAACGGTCGCTGCCGTCCTGGCCTCGGCCCTTTGGCCGTGGAGGCTTCAAGCTTGCTTCGGCTGCCAATGGAGCCGTCACACCCACCAAGCTTTCGAAACCCCGTCTCGCCGTGAACCTGCTTTGCTGCCTGCCTTCTGCCAACGCAGCAGTTGCAGTTGCAGTGCCAGTTGCAGGAGCCAAAGCAGGCTCGACACAAATCTTGGTCGGTAGGCCGGCTGGCTGGCTGGTGATTGCAGGGAGGCTGGACGAGTAAGAAGCGCGCCTACTCCAAATCCCCCAGAGACCTCATCCTTGAAGGCTTGCGTGCGTTTACTTAGCACCACTCACTTACCCCTCACCCCGTTCGCTGTCATACGAAAATCGACATCGTCCACCACCACCACCACACCTTCAGATATCCCTGGCAGATGGCTACCACCTCTACTAAGTAAGTTAGCAGCGCTACTCAAAGTATGGCCCCCTACCCCCGCCTTCAGCTCAGGAACGTCGCGAACCAGCGCCGGCCTCCGTACACCACCATTCCAGACAGCCCAAACTGAAAACTGAAAACCTCCCCAAAAATCAAGGAACATGCAAGTATTTCCCCGAACCAGCTGCCAACTGGCAAGGTAGCACCCAACCACCAGCCCACGCCCGCGCAACTGATAAGCCCAGCGAAGCGTCAATTGGACCACGAACCTCCATTGCTCGCAGACCGGATTCCAAGAATCCCACTCGCTTGCGAACCGCGAAAAAGAAGTGTCAAGATACGCTGGTCCAGCTGGCTCCGGCCATGCTCTGCCGTTCCCCGACCCCACACCATTTCTCGTCCCCCTCCATGCCCTTCCACTCGCGCTATTCGGTAGCCCGGGAAGGCCCTTGTCCGGGGATTCCAGCGAGCCCGGGTTTGCGTAGATAGTAGATAGGCAGTCGTGAGCCCGTACACCTCGTCGCATGCGGCTAAAGCAAGGCAGGAGGGAGATGTGGTGGTGTTGGTTGTGGATTTTGGCGCCAGATGTCGGCATCATTTCTTTCTACACTCGACGCCCTTCTCCCGGGGGGTGTGCGCCGGCTCGTTCGAGGTTTTGATGGGTCCCCGCATCTGCATCCCCAGATTGGAGAACCCGACGACGACGCGCGCGCACGATACGCGACTGGCGACTCTTCAGCGACGCCCCTCTTTCTCACACGCGACGGGCGACGGGCGGCGATCCTCGGCACGACGACCGGAGCGCCGGGTCCGTGGAACATCGACCCCTCCCCTCCCCAAGATGGTGACGCTGTCGTGCTGCCAATCATCTATCTGGAGGGACCAATTGGACAACGGTAAATCAAGCAATATGCCTCCTGCACGTCTTCAGCTAGATTAGGCCAACTGGGGATGTGCGAAAGAGCGTCAAGGCACGCAATCGAACCGCCGGGCGTATCATTATTGATCAGCAGGTGCCATTATCTTTGGTCGAACGGCCGGAGTTGGTCCAAGCCATGATCTGCAGCATGCAAGAGCGCGTTGCGTGTCTCCGAAGACTCGCACCGACTTTGGTTTCGAACCGTCGACGTGGCTCGGCGGAACAGACCGTGTTCCCCAGCCCCAGAAGGCGAGAGGTTGAAAGAAAAATTCGACCTCGCATAAACCTCTCAACTTGACTCCATTCGCGTCGTCCTTTTTTTTCTTCCTTTCGCGTGACCGGGGCTGGATTCTCTCCATTTCTGCATGCAGGATGTAGGTACATGTAGGACCAAAGTGGTTGCATGCGTCTCGTTCTCGATGGCGGTGACGTTTTGCGAACCAGCGTAAGTCTGTCTTTTCGCACTCCACGCCCTCATGCAACTGTGGAGCCTTTTGGAGATTTCAACGCGTCTGCCACACCAGCGACGCTTGTCCGGGAGCGTTTCCTCTAAAGCTCCCCCCGCAGTGGAGACTGTTCGATATCCATCATGAACTACAAGTTTTTGAAGCCTCAAACCGGGGCGTTGGACCCGTTTGCGAAGGCCTAGACCCTGAATTTCAGGAAGCCCCCTCGAAGCTTAGGTAGTGGTCTCATTGTTGTCTGTTTGAAGCACCAGATGTCTTGTATGTTGGTCGTTAATCCGAGGTAGTAACTGTATAGCAGCTGTGGCGTTAAGATTGTGTATTGAACCTTCGACTTCAGCCACACACACACAACTTGCCGCAAAGATAATGACCGGCTTGGAGGACGCGGCATTACAGAGTCATAGGCTCCTAGGCGACAATGCATTCAGAATTTTCCTCATGCAGGCTGTCGAAGCCATTTGTCGTCGATATTGCCATCACCGCCAGTCGCTGTCCGCCTGCAC
The DNA here is from genome assembly GCA_009800995.1 of Colletotrichum sp. COLG31. Classification (NCBI taxonomy): domain Eukaryota; kingdom Fungi; phylum Ascomycota; class Sordariomycetes; order Glomerellales; family Glomerellaceae; genus Colletotrichum; species Colletotrichum sp. COLG31. Next base: position 5,322 of record VNWS01000099.1, read on the forward strand.
CTCGTCGGCGACCGCAGAAAGAATCTGATCACGACTCCGTTTTTTCAGCCACCCCTCCAGCCCCTCTCATGAGAGCCGTATGCCGCACGATTTCTCACTCTCTGACGGGTTGTATCCGCAAGCCTCGGCGATGATCGCGGCGCCAGCAAGCAGTCCCCGGCCTCGATCAACCAAAGTCAGACGTTGGCCCAGGAGCTGCTGCAAGTAACGGCGCGGGGCTTGGCCAAGATGACTCGTTGGAATGACCTCACGCGAGCGCGTGCGTCGTGACCCGAAGCTTCGGAGGTGGCCAGAATGGACCACACAGCTTGCTGCTGCTACTGCAGCCATCTGCACGACGCCAAAAATTGGGAACCCGTCGAGAAACCCTTGTCGGCCCCGCGATTTCGTACCCGGTCTGCCGCTTCGCGACACCATTTAGCTTTTTTCTTGCTCGCCATCTGCCTCGATGTGATTTGTCAATGGCTTTGACGGCCCGCGGCAGCTGCGGCTCAAGTGCATCGTGAAGCTCCAATATCAAAAAATTCTTCACTCTTGCTCCTCTTCCTCGACCCATCAGGTAATTCGTCTCAACGGCAACGCGTGCAGATTTTTTTGCAGAGCCTCCGCACTGAGTCCCTTGATGCCAAGACTGTGGTTTTTTTTTCTCTTCCCCTCTCTCTTACCGCATCTGCAGTGTTTTGACCGCCGTTGTGACTGCCGTTGGGGGGCCCGAGGCTCCTCCATGAGATCCTCCCCAACCCCCCGGACCCAAATGTTGCCGCAACGTTGTCCACTCAGCCGTTGAGCATCAAGAGACTCTGATGGCTGGAACGTAGCGGTCTGTCCGTGGGGACTCGCACCGACAAACTATTGATGCAGCGGTATGCGTGTAGGTGGTTTGCCTGTGCACCGCAGGGTCTGCGGGGAGAGTGGTGGCGATGGTTGGTGTTTGCGGATGTCACTCGGTGTCTGACTAAGGCATGCGGATGTCGCCTGGGTTGAGTCAATGCCAGCCGCTGTCTAGGCCAAAGTGCAACCCCATGACGTTTGGCAGGCTGCATTAAAGCCCCTGATAGACAGTCGGCTTGGCCAAACCCAGCAGGTGCATCAAGTTGTCGACATGTCCCTTGATAAGTGGTTGGATTGGCACCTTAGGCGTCGTTGCGAGCATTTGACCGCTATTGTCGCCAGCGGTACCGAGCGGCGGAGCAGAGACACGGCTTGGTTGCCGTAAGGCGAACATTTAGTGGCGGCACGGCTCAGCAGGCCGGAATTGCGGTTTTGCTTCTCCCAACAACCGATTTTCCAGCGGTCAGTCGGCAAGCCTCCATTGGCGCGCAAATTATCGGCCGGGGGAGGACGGCGGGCTTGCCTAGGTGCTTGCCTTGTCTCAGACCCTGACGGGCCATTCCATCCGAGAGAAAAGGGATCGCTGACATTCTTGAGGGGGCGTTGCCAGATGTCGTCGTACATGGTATGGTAGGAAATCAATAGTCTCAACAGACACGGCAAATTTGGAGCTTCGCTTCACAAATAGACGTGACGGGGTTGGCTCGATGGTTTTTTGGCGTGTCCTTTTGCTCCGGTCGAGCACCCACAGAGGAGCTCTGAGATGGGGTCTCGGGGACGGCGAGGCGTACGAAACGAGAATTGGGAGATTCTGAATGAATGCAGGGGGATGAGGACCCTCGTGGAGTCGTCTAGAAGGTTTTTTGGAAGGCAAGAGAGATGCTTGCAAGTTGCAAGTGGTTGCAGCTGCCAAACGGGACGACCCCACATGACTGTGATCGGGTGCTCCACCACCGTCCCGACACGGTGCATCTTCAGCCACAGGCCGGCGCCCGGCACGGAAAGGGGCCCCACTACGCTGCACAACCAGAACAACCCGCACAAAAGACACGAGGCTCATGACGCTAAGGAAGGTTGAAAATTCCGATCCCGTCTCCAGTTCCACCCAATCGGCCGAGCCCCCCTTGTCCCGACCGGGATTAGCGCCAGATCTTGTGCACGCCGTGTGCTTGCCATGCGCGATCCTGGCATGTTCCGCCTTAGTAATGCAAACCTTATCCTCTGCATTGGTACAGTGTCTCGTGTGTCTCTTGCGTTGTGAAAAGTGAAGATGCACCGGAGGAGACATCGTCAGTTGGGCAGCTCCGGTTGAAGAGCTTTCTACCAGCAACAGGCAACTTCCCTACAATTCGCTGCAAGCAGCTGGCCACCTTCCAGCACACGGACGTCTGTCTATCTCAAGGCGCGGAAGCTGCCATCACGTCGGGTCGGAACTCGTACGGTGGAATGGGCGCCCTGCAGTTCATCCCAAGACACTGACGGTTTCTGTCTCCTGTCGCCAGTCGCCCCAACCCCTTTGCACTGCTGCAGACCCTGTCCCAGCAAAACGCCTCCTCTTCTGGAGCTCTGATGACGATGTTCTCCCCAGTGCCAGCCAAGCAGCTTTTCCCTCGCTTCCGGACCCTTTGTGCAACCCCGTCCGCAACAAATCGGGTTGGCCCGTTATGAAGAGATTTTTGCACCTCAATTTTCTCCCCTTGCCGCTGCACCGTCTGTCACAATATCCCGCCCAGCCGTCTCTGCAAGGGTTCATGTCCAGCACATGGCCTGGCCCTGCGAAAAAGAAAGATTTTCCGAGAACGAAACCTCCAGCTCGGGCCCCCGAACTCTTAAGATGGCCGCTATTACTGCCATTACCTACCATCATATCACACCTGCGAATACGGCGCCCGACGGACCAGCGACCCGGGTGGGCCTGGAGTGCTGTCCGCGAACACAGAGCTCCGGTATCCGCATTAGGGGTTTGATTGTGCTTCCAGTCGAGCCAATTGAACCCTGAATAACGGCACAGAGGTCATATGTGTTGGCGTTGCGTTGGAACGCCGTATATTGCACGCCCGCTGCTATTTAACCTCAGGCAAAGACTATGTCGGTAATGGCCGTCGACAGGTGCAGCCAACGTCCCAAGCGTTGGGCCGCCGTTGACGGAACCGAGGGAATAGCCGCACACAGGCCACCTGCCATCCCATCATCTCCTCAACAGCCTTCACGCGGCGCCTGTCGCCCAATTGCCAATTGACACTGCGTCCGCTGCCAAAGCACACAGTTCATTCGGAGCTCACGGTGTCTGCGATTCCGCCAAAAACGGGAAGAGCAGCGCGAAACCGGACCGTCAGGCACTCTATATCGAATCATGCCGTAGCACCGCCTTCACTCACGCGAGCCTATGGTGTGAGGCCGTGTAAACTCAATTCGCCTGCCAGTTGGTTCCAATGGCGACGGTCGCACTCGCCAATGCAACTCTTCCATGCCTTGTCTGTGTTTCATGACTGGCCTTTTCCAGGAAACGATTTCGCCGCTGCAACTGCGCAGCTACACAACGTCGTATCCACGCCCGATTCGTGCTCGCGGGGAAGCTGAAAGCGTCTCGTCGGTAGGTTCGCGTCAACAGCCGCCGCGATCTATGAAGACCTGCCCCTTGAACCATCGCCGTATGTTTCGACGCGCTCTGTTTGAGCTCTGAAGAATGGCGTATAAACACTTGCTGTACTCTAGAACTTCAACATAGCCGTCGAGCACGGCTGGATTTCGAACGAAGCTAACAAGGCCACATCATATTGTCTAAGACAGGGCACGGCAACGTGATTACGATACAGCAACGAATATTCCAACTATGGCAGATCTGGTAGCACCGTCGCGTGGCATCTGCAATGATCATCAATCACCAACTCTACTTCAGGCACAAACAACGCGCTACACAACTGCTAGAGGCCCAGATCGCGGCCCAAAGGCAACCCCTGGTGGTTCTCCAAATGCCCCGAATCAGACACGCCGTCAGCCGCTCGGACACCTATCAAAGTAACTTTCTTGACGGGTTAGGCCTGTATCCCCTCGCCTGTCACTAGCCAATCGACCCTAGCAACATCAATCGCAGCATCCCATCGCCGATGGATGATCAGTCAATGTTGCGACATTCAAATTCGTGATTGCTGACGAACCGCGCGATATCATCTTGGCCACACAGGAACTGCAGCTTTTAAGGTCTCGGAGCCCTGGATCTCACCCCAGCTCGGGCCGCGGATATCACAGATTGGCTGCGCGGAAGCGTTGCCCTTGGCGAGCTGCGGAAGCCTGGCCGCGAAGTTCGTGTCATGACGCGAAGCTGCATACCTTCAGCCCACGTCTTGCCTAGCTTCCGAAGTTCGAAGAAGCCACGCCAAGCGAACCTGAGCGGTTCACGCAGCCGGCCGTCTACCTATTGGTTTTGTTCCAAGGATAGGAATGGCAGTGGAGAACCTGCGGCTTGTCGTCGGGGAGAACAGCTCCGTCGTGGAAACGCCATGCCGACCGAACGCAATTGATGGACCTGCCAACCATGGGATTTCATTGGAGCTTTTTCGGAGCTTCTTGGAGCTATTCTCCAGGATCAGGGTGCATCGAGGCTTTCCTTAGGAGAGCTGCGCCTGCTGCTCAGCAGGCGAGGTGCGCTTCCGATTCCTGACCGAACGAACGCTGTTCGTAACCGGCGCCGTTGCCCATGTCAGCCGTGGCGTGGCGTTCCATGCTATAATTCCAAGCCGATGTTGGGGAAGGCCATCTATCGCGGCTTCTCCTTCACCACGGAAACGGTAGATGAGGCCTGCACCGTGCTGACGTCGTCCCATCTACGGTTACCGAACGGGCAAACGATCGGCGCCTCGCTCAATTTCAGCCTTGAGCGTCCAGCCACCTCACTTTTTGACGGGCGGATGTCCGCGAGCTTGATGGCCATCATCAATTCTTGACACCTGGCCGATGCTTTTCTCAATGTCCCAGTCTGGCGACAAACATGCCGTCATTAAAGAACCCAGGAAACGGATTGTCACTGCGAACGCCTGAGCAACAGGCACATGCTGCCGTCCTGGAGATATACGGCAGTGGATTCTTGTGGAACAGAGGAGATTTTGCCAATCTGGCAGAAACATTCGAGGGCACTTTAATCGTGGATACGGGCGCCGTCTCGGATTCCAGCACAAGTTCGTCAGCGCCGTGCCACTCGCTACGGGTCAGCGCAGAAAAAATAACCCCTATGCTCGTCGTCATGACTTACGGCTTGAGAAATCTGCCGCCCCGGTCCTTACGCTCCCCACAGAAGCTATCACGAGCTGGCCTGAGCACCCACCGAATGCACTCAGCAACCGGCTTCTCGGATTTCCTCGGCTTGTGGTATTGTTCTGGGAATCAGTTTGAGGCTCATTTGGAGATCCAAAGCCCTCGCCTGCCCACCGGAAACATGATTGAAGGAGTCTTGCCTGTTGGCTCCATGTCTTCATGATTGTTTCCCCAGGGCCCGAATCCTGCAGCAGCGGACGACCCACCGCACCCCGACACATCCCCCACAGACGGGACACCGGATGCGCCGACCGGCCTGCCTATTCCGGGTCCTCGTAGAGGGTGTCAGCCGGGCCTGTAACACCTTTGCGCAGTCCTTTGTCGGGCCAGCGGCCTGGGCGAATTTGCCTCGGCGGCTGCAACGGAGCAATCAGCAGGACAAGTGTGCATTTGCGGCACTTGGGATTGCAGCTGAATGCCTCAAAAGGGCACAAGATGCGCAGGAGTTCGTCGCCTCCAGCCAGGATCGGCTCTAGAGCGCGGGTTGCGACGCTGACGCCAGCCAGCAGATCGCGTCTTGCACGCGTTATTTCTAGATCATTGCTGGAATAACGGCGTGTTTCGAAATACAAACATGACGGCGCTGACGAGAGGTCCTATCATCGTCCCCATCCGTGCCAGTTCAATCACTTCACCCACCAGTCGCTCACCGGACGGCCGATGTCCCAGCGTCTGGAAGCAAGACATCCTGATGCCATCCCGCACAGACATGGATGATGGAACTTGGCTCGGACATGTTTGCTGAAGCAGGCTACTCTTAGGGGGCTGGTTGGTTGGGGTTCCGCAGGTGTCGTCGAGATTGGTGATATCAGCGCAGCAGCGCCGACCGAGACATGAACATCCCATCAGACGTGTTGATAATAGCTGACCGACATATCGCGTCCTGGACGTGCGTTGCGTCCGTTCGTCCTAACATCAACTCCACGCTGCGTCGCAAACATCGCAACATCAACAACCGAGAGACACACAAGCACATGCTTCTGCTGCAAGCAGGCAGTTTGATTGTCATGTCTGCCAGCTGTCCAATATTGCCAGGGGTCTCCCCTCGAGATCTCGGATGGAGATTGGAACTAGTCGGTCAACCAGCACAATACATTCCTCAATTGAGTTGCGCGCCAACCCAACTGCAGCCACTAATAGAACGGCTTCGACGAGGGCGAACGAAGCATAATGCTACCAAAGCACCAACAAGCGTGCAAATGCAACGAATAATAAAACCACTTTACGCGTTACCTCGTTTCCTCCACGCGACAGACACGGCTGCCCCCCCAAACCGGTCAGCACCGGTGGCCTCTGCGGCTGGATTGGGCAGATTTGCACTCTCGCATCTGCAAGCCACAGACGCACGCCCGGTTTCCCCCACCGTAAGCCTGCACCTGCACGCAAAACAAGATTTCGCGCGCGAACAGCTTGCCTCCTCTCGTTGCGAGATACGGCCCATTTCAAGCAGGTAAATGCGAGTCCTCCACCTCTTGTGTCAAGACCTTGGAAACTCGTGGGCCAATTGGCTCCCTGGGGCCCGTCGCAATCGCGCGTGGCCGTCTCAATCTCCTGCAAACCACGAGGCAGCTCTCCGCCTTAATTCTCCGATTGCGCGATGCCTTACGGCCGTCGAACAAGGGGGAGCATCTGTCGCTATTTCGGCGCTGTGCCTGACACTCAAGGCGCATGGGATGGGGGTGATTGAGATTGAAGCGGAGTGACAGAGTGGATTGAACGTACAGAAAGAGGCCACTGATAGCCTTATCACAAGGGGCGTCTGCTGTAACGACTCAGGAGCAGAACGTGTGATCAAAAGACCGAAACCTTCGTGTTCGACTCTCCAGCCAACAGCGAAAGAGCGCAAGTGGGCTTTTCGCCTCTTTCAACGACTCGGCCGTTGCTTTCCTCCCCGGTAGATCACGATGGGCATGAAGAGGTGCATCAAAGGTCACAGTCGCCATGGCCAGCCGAAGACGCCCCCAGCCCTTTGGTTTTTTGGGGTGGTCTCGGCAGCGATTGCATCGGCGGTCGAATCGGGTTTTCATCTCCGCTTCCGCCTACTTCTGAGTCGCTCTAAAATCCCAGGAAAGGCTTCCGCGGGTGCCACGCATCTGGGCTTACGGCGAGCCGGCAACGGGCTGGTTCTGCCTCGAGGGGATTGGATTTATTCAAGAAAAAGCAAAGTTGCTTCTCGAATTTTTTCTTGCATCGTTGCGAGGCGCAACGTCTATTTTTCTCCCGCCTTCCCATTCCCCCTTACTGAGGCGGGTAATCCGGCACTCTTCCAAGGTCGGGCTTGACGTTTGCACATCATCATTCTACTGTTCGCGCTGGGCTGCGAATACTAACGTAAGGGGAACGGGGACCAGGTTTAATATGTCGAGGCCTTTTGAAGCTTGTGTTTTTATCTCCTGACATGCATTAGAGGGGGGCAAACGGGCTAGAATGCTCTCTGCGCTGGCTGGATTGGGACCGGATTGCAACGCATCGTCGCGATGTCCGACTCGTGTTGCTGTCCCACCGCCTGTGCTTTGCTCCGGGGCTGGCTGGCTTGCCTTTTTTGAACAATTTCACCACGTCAAATGCCATGTCGGTCTGGAGGATAGGCGAGATGACGGAATGCCTATTTGGGGACCCCCCTGGGAAGGGAAAGGGCGGATGCTGCCGAGATTTGCATGTGCGAGGTCCCAGGGGGTTGGAATGGTCCGGGGCGGTGGGTTGGGTAGGACACACTGCGCTTCTTTGAATGTTTGGAGAAGCGGTCTGAGGTCAAAGGGTGAGGTGTTGGTTTGGAGTTACGAAGAGGGAGAAGTTGTGTGTGATGTATGAAGGGCTGTCGTGATGTTGCTGCATGATGTGGCTGGTACTCGCTGAGGAAGTGTGCGATCTCAAATGTTGGGAGACGGTGTGATGCCTCCATCTCGTTCCATCGGGAAAGATGTTGCCTGCATCAGTGACATGCAATCAAGGGGATATATCTTCCGGCCGGACAGAATTGAAGATATTCGCCAGAGGGTAATTTGCTCGATCAACTTCCATTTTGATCTGGCACTTCTGGAATTGTAACTTCGGATTGTCTATCCTACGCTCTGTCACCAAGACCAGCTTCATATGTTACTGCTCCTCCGTCGTCTATCTTCTAAACTCACCCTTTCCCTCCTCTGTCTGTGCCCGTCTATACGTCGTTGCCGTAGAGAATACCGATTGATGTCTGCGGCGTGTGTGTGGAGAGATGCCCCAGCCCGCCAGCTCATCATCATGGCGGGGTTGAGGTGGTCTTGGGCTGGAGATGATAAGGAGTACAAGCCATCGAAATCTTACATTTACAGCTTCTTGCTCTTAAGATGTGATGCAAGATGCATTGATTATATAGGTCTTTGGTGAAGGTTTCTAGAAGCCTTCCTCAGTGTTTTGGGGGTTGCTTAAAAGGGGGTGATGTTAGTCCCCATGAGAAAGACTCTAACACCAATAGCCGACCCATTCCACTCGTAGCAATTTGAACCTGCTTCCTCTTATCCGCGTGACGATGAAGTACAGTATCGTGTATTCTAGGACGTGGTCTATGGCAGAGGAACGCGCCGTGTCTGGCTTGTTTGTATTCTCTGCTCATACTCGAGTGACGACGAGAGGCAATGGTGGATATGGTCGACTTTCCATGCTCCAATCTTGTTTGCTGATCTCCCCTTTTCATGTGGAATGAGTGGGAGTTGAAATGAGCCAGCACACCGAAGATTTTGTTCGCGCTTCTGGTGGTGTTTTGGCGTCATTTGGTTTGAGCCCAGAGCAGAGTGCTGCTTGCGCGGTTCGTCGATTTAATCACGAGACACATACAGGATCATACGTCGTTTTTACGACATGCCGTTTCATAACAATGCCATAACAATGCCTTGTAAATTGCGAGGAAATCTTCAACTACCCTTCTGCTGGTCAAATCGTACTGATTGACAGCCTGGGTGGGCTACCTTGGCTAAATCGAACGTGATTTGGGAAGGATGCAACTGTGCTCCGTGGAAGACAGAATCTGTGATACTCTCTCTGTGCGGTGAAAATCAATAATGAGAGACTCAGTCTGATTATGTGTTGATTTGGCGTGCGAATAATATGAGAACAGTGATGGAAAGTGACGAGACGCGCCACTTGGGGGTTGAGGCTGGTGAATGCTCGGGGGAAAAAGCTGCACGTGGCCCAGAGATTTTGCTGTCAGGGTTGTCACTGATCATGCCAGCCGTTGGATTTGGGGTTGGCAGAGAGCAGACGTACCACTGTGAAAGGCTTTATAGAGCATGTCGCCACATGCTCCTTGGTGATCGCCGCCTTGCCTCACCCTGTTTTGGCTCACAGACGAGTGTCGCGGGATCACGCGGGGGGTGTTGAGCACACCGTACCTGACGACCGGAACTTGCGGCTATATAAAGACGTCCAATAGGACGTAGATCTGTTTCTGGAAACACAATCGGACACAATCCCGGGCGACCGTTTTGGCAATGCGCTGGTTTAATCCCACGTTTATCAGGCCCAGCTTGTTCGTGGTAATGCAAAGGTACACCCAGTGTGTTAGGCTCGTGGTGAGTGATGAGGTATTTTCAAGCTCTCTCCGAGTATCTATCCGTATAGATATCCACCAGCGACGACGGCGGACAGCTGTGATGATGCTCCTTGTGCATGTGCGGGATTGGGACACGACGACTTGCTGATGTCCCCCCTAGGATATGGAGACGTCGTAAGGAGCTCTGGGAAGCTCATGATTGGGCTCGCAGCGACGATTCTTGCTTCGGCATTGGAGAACGTAGTAGGCGTTGCAGGTTTTTAAGGTCGCTAGAACATTTACGCAGGGAAAGCTTTTGCCTTCGTGATGGGGGTCACATCAATGGCTCTCCTGTCGCCAGCGACAGCAGGTTAGGAAGCGCACATCGTCACAAGCAACGTCCTGGTAATAAAATACAGGTTGATCTCATATCTAAACACTCACTACCACACTCTAATAGAAGGAGCATGATTGAAAATTGTCACACGGCTGGACTCGCCCCTGGCTGACAGCTCTCACGCACATCGTCACTACAAAAGTCACAAAATGAAAATCAATAAAATATCAAAAAGTTCGGACCCAGAAGGGTCCTATGAAAATCCATAGGAGACTCTTACCAGCCTCAGGTGTAACGATGCTATGGATTTTTCTAACGGCGGCAGAGCAAGAACCCCACTAATGGTTGACCAGAGTGGGATTCGAACTTGCGCACTCGTGGCGTGAGACGTTCGAGAACTCGCATCAATTGATGCGCCTAGTAACCCCACTAGACCACGGGCTGTTGATGGAAGGGACAGTGATAATTTGTTCAAGTACCTGAGGGTGGGCGTGGGCGGGCTAGCTCAGGCAGCAGGTCGTAGAGGTAGACGGGAGAAGGAAGGTGCATGGGCAGGTGAGAACCTCTTGCCTCCAGCGCTCCTGACCTTTGGCCCCGTGGTCTTATTGAATCCAACCACCGCGAGGACTCAAACGACCTCCCCCATATTAGAAGCAGTGGCTCCCGTGATAATCTTGCTCAAGCTTTGTTGAGAACTCCATATGTAACTCGAGGCCCTCCCTCCTTCTACTTCCGTTTGGTCTCTTTCTTTATAATCGACGCTCCGGACTAGGTCTCAGTTAAAATGCCTTCCTTTGACCTCTATCGCGTTGTAAGTGTGCTGTTCTACGCGGAAGATTTGCTTTCTTAGGCTGGCGCCTCGGTTGTCGTCGACCGTACCCTGAAATCATACAGAAACAACCAACAGGGGCAAGAAGAGTCTTTGATCGTAAACAATGAAAACGGAAAGCATTTTCTTGGCTCGTGGATCCGTTCATGTTACAGAAGCAGGCTGAAAGACTGGATGGTCAGGATCGGGGCCTCTTTAGTCAACGCTCTTCCATTATCCAAGAGTACCATGGTTGCTGAAACCAAAGTCGACTAGGTCAAAAAAACATCATTCCGTCGATACCGCCCACTCTGAACTTCCAGAAGGCATGTGTCGTGTAACAAGAAATCAATGAACAACGTGTTCTCGCAAACCAGGCGACGAGACCAGTGACCGGGTCATCAGAAAGAAGCCGAAAGAACAAGAGCCCCTCGATCCCCTCAAACCATCATCGCTCACATTGGGCAACTTTCCAGGTAAACCAAGTTGGTGATCGTCAAGGAGCGAGAAAGCAGGTACAGAAGGCCCAACTCGGGCCGCCTTGGGCCCGGAATGGTGAATTTCAGTCGAGAAAAGACTATTCTCATCGTCGGAACATGAGCTAGATGTGAAATGTTTCAGCTAGTATTTGAGGACCGAAGGGAGATGAGAAGGAGTTTTGTGGAACGTTGGGCTTTATATGACCCTCTTGTGGCACTGGGATGGGATACGACGCGAAAGCAAAGCCACTACATCGTCTTCTCCAACAATCGCATCTTCACCGGGGATATTTGACCACACAGTCGCCCAGGGCAGATTCTGCGCGATATGATGCTGTCAAGCAGCAAAGCATTAAATCAACGTCAATGAGAACTGAACAATGCCCGTTGCAACGTTGATGCTTTCAGCTGATGAATATACGAAGTCAAGCACCTGGTCAAGGCTTCCTGTCCTCCTGTCATCTGGCCGCCCTTGACAGCCGTGCACGAAGACGGCTCAAAAGGGGCACCGTGGAGTCGAGCATGGGCTTAGGAAATGGGAGGTTCATGCGCCGGAAAGGGTGGTGACGTTGAATTCGGAGAAACAAAACAAACCTTAGATAGCACCGAGGAGGGGGCTTCTGCGCTGAACTCGGCCGACCAATCAGCTCCGGCGCCCGGATCAAGCCCGGACCCCTCGGTGAGCACTGGCGGGAGGGCCTCAGTAGTGTAGACTGAGGCAGGCGGCCAGTGAAACTCCACCTTGGGCAGCGGAGGCTTCCCCACCATCTACGCGGAACGAACAGTCCAGTCGAACACCCTTGACCATTTTTTTGCCGGCCCGCGAGGAAAAAGCTCCATCCGCCGACATATCCCCCAGCTATCTCAAAAAGAGAAAGACTTTCACCGCCAGATACGAAGCTTCCTTCATACCCAACCCCTCCGACCGAAATCTCGCTTCCAGTGGCCCCCCCGGTACATCGTGACCAGACGCCGCCCAAAATGTCGGCGGACGACCAGCAGTTCCTGGACGTCGTGAGTAGCAATCCGCTCGAGCTTGTGATCACACGAGCCATCATCTAGATCCCCGTTACTGACGCCATCGCCGCTCTCCAGCTGTCCTCGCTGCCCAACCACATTCGCAAATACACCGACGACTTCGCCAGCATCGTCAACCCTCACGTCGAGAAGGCTGCCGATGCCCTGAAGGAGACGCTCGCAACGGCAGAATGGGTCCCCGATGCTCTGCGTCCGCAACCCCCCGTCCACAGCAGCCCGATCGAAGTGATAGCCCTCACCCGATTTGAAAAGGTGACGGATTGGGTATCGAAGCACAAGATCTTGACTGGTGCCTTCGTCGCCGTCATTGGTGTGGTCTCATACCAGCAGTACAACAGAAGATACAACCGCAAGGTACGACGTGCGAAGCGTGCGAGAAATGGAGGCAGGCAAGAGGTCGTCGTTATCGCCGGCTCGCCATCGCTGCCCTTGACGAAGTCGTTATCTCTGGATTTCGAGCGCAGAGGCTTTATCGTCTACATTGTGTGCAATGCCGAGGAGGATGAGCACATGGTGCAGAACCTGAAGAGGCCGGATATCCTGCCCCTCACTATCGACACAACTGATGTAAGTTTGCTTGTCTTTGTAACACTCTTCGGGTGCTAACGAGCAGCAGCCTCCCAGAGCCGGTGCGGCTATCGACAGCTTCGCCCAGTACCTGCATTCCCCCCACACTCCCGCGCCCAACACGAAATCAAACTTCCTCCAGCTCAAATCCGTCATCCTCATCCCCTCCCTAAACTACCAGACCTCGCCGATTGCGACCATCCCGCCGTCGAGCTTTGCCGACCTCTTCAACACCCACCTCCTGCACCCCATCCTCACGATCCAGGCCTTCCTACCCCTCCTCACGAGCCGCCTGTGTCCCCCGGGCGAGAAGTGGACCCCGCCCAAGGTCCTGGTCTTCACTCCGTCCATCATCTCCTCCATCAACCCGCCCTTCCACGCCCCCGAGGCCACCGTCTCCTCCGCCCTCTCCGCCTTCACCGAGGTTCTGACAGCCGAGCTGCGACCCCTCGGCATCCCCGTCACCCACGTCCAGCTCGGCACCTTCGACTTCTCCGGCTTCCAGCCCTCCAAGGGCGCCCACCCCTCCCAGCGGGCGCTCATGGACGGAGGCGCCCCGGGCATCGACGCCGAAGCCACCGAGACCCTCATGTGGCCCGACAACGCGCGCCACGCCTACGGCCGCAACTTCGTCGTGCAGAGCACCTCCGCCATCTCGGCCGGCCGCATCCGCGGGCTCAAGGGCAGCAACCTGCGCCACCTCCACAACGCCGTCTTCGACGTGATCGACGGCTCCATCACCAGCAGCACCGTGCGCGTCGGCCTCGGCGCCAACGTCTACGGCTTCGTCGGCCGCTGGGTGCCCCGCGGTCTGGTCTCGTGGATGATGGGCATCCGCCGCGTGGACGAGCTGTCCGCATGGCAGACGAGTTCGTACGATGGCTCGTTGGACGGCAGCGACACCAGCAGCGGCGGCGACAGCCAGGACTTCATCGCCGTGCCCGAGGACGCGCAGAGCAACGTGTGGAAGTCGGAGCGCACGGCTGTTTAGGGGGCATGCTAGCATCAACTTCTCTCTGGTGAGAGGAGGGATCTTGTTTATATCGGCATTCCTATGACTTTCGCCGGTTCGCGTCTGAACGCCACTCTCCCAGTATATTTTGCACACAAAGGATATGAATAACGAACCCCGCTCGTAAGGAAAACAGTATCACGATTGATGTTTGGGAATTATAGAATAGTCATGATAGCAATGGAGAAGTCTACATGGCCGGAAATATTGCATTTGAACGTGTGTATACATCTGAGTCTCTTGCTTCAGGTTTCCGGAGGCCAGTCTTGGTCGCGCTCTTCTCGCGCGGATATGGGATCACTCGAACTGGACTGAGTGGTACTCACATCTGCTCGGTGTACCTGACTTGATCAGGCCTCTCGGTGTGAACTTGCAGACCCGCGAGACCGATTGTGGGGTTTATCACCAATCCGAGCTGCGAATTCTTCGCCATTCTGGCCATGAAGCGGCTTCCCGCGGACCAATTATGTGACTGACACGCTATTTTCAGCCGCGAGATCAATCACTAGTTGAGACTTAACGTGCTTTTCAGGCGAGTTTTCGCATGCTGATATGACGTGTCCAAGCAAAATGATGCCATGGAGTGGAGACCGGCGTGAGCTGTCTCGCGTCTGCCATGGCCACGTCTTGCGGGCTGCAGGATCTGGATTTCTTCAGAGGCTGAAAGAGGGATCGTGCGTCTGCAGGAGGATGTTGGCTGTTCCGGACCATGCATGATTTGGTGATTATTTATGGATATGGATTGGTGTAGGGCATGATAGCTCAGCAAATGCCGTAGTAGTAGTGGTGGTGGTGTTTTGTGACTCAATGAATTCAACTCGCCGAGGAGCATGGCCAAAGAATGAGAGCGCTTGATCCCATACGGCTCATCTTCGGTGACTTGAATTCCTGGTCGGCGTTTCTGTTGTTTCGCTAGTATTAGTGCAATACGAACCAAGACTATTTCGCTGAAAGTTGGGTTTCAGGAACCATGATGGGTGCGGCATCAACACGATTCCGAATTCCTAATATTACCAACGATGTCTATCGGAGGATGTTCAGCGAATTCAGGAAGCCGGTTTATTGTCTTCCTGGCTAATAGTGGGAATTTACATGATATACTTTTCTGAGCATGTGGCCCTCCACGAACTCACCTAAAGTTGGAGGATGAATGCGTATATATTCCAAGGTCATGCCGTTCAGTCAACTGAGAGACGGCAATGCGACTTATCGATTTTGTTGCAGTCTTCGCGTCGACCCGTCCTCATGTGCATGGTTAGTGATCTGCTACCTCAATGCTGGCGACGACTTACTACCATTCGACAGCTGTTGAAGCAATACTCCACTGGAATATGAAAGAAAAGACCAAGGAGAAGAGAGACGAAGGGGCTGCTAAGTTTCCACGATGATGACAGTCGACTTCGCCTCAGTCTGAACGATATTGCCACATCTACAGGCCTTCGTAAGGAAACAGGTATGGGCCGAAGCTCGCATATTTGGCCGATGTCTCATGTTTCTGGATCTCGTATCATGTTTATACAGAAGAAATTGAAACTTCACTGCACTGACTTCACCCAGGACATATGTAGACAGGTTTCAAAGTTACTAGGTGCCTTGGAGCATTCCCCCAGGGGGATAAACGTTATGAGGAATCTTATAAGAAGACCCTGGAAGTTTGAAGGCCATTACAACAAGACAAGGATCGGAGGATTTCGATCTGCTCTTGGGTAGCAGCAGAGCTTACTGTTCTACGTCTTTTCATTCCACCACACCGAAAATCCTACTCTGCCCATACCTTCCGCAGAGAAAGCACATCGAATTCAACGAGTTCTGTCAGCCTGAGACTAGTACGGAAGAATATGCGAAGACCAATGGTAATGGAGCAGGATGGTTCGTAATCCCAACCTTCCAAGACTTCACCATGGACCAGTCTCAATGTCCCACCGCTGGGTCTCACCGAGTTAGTCGTCAGTTGGTGAGACCCCCAATTTCCGCGGACCAGTCTTCATTCTGGCTCATTGCTTCTTCTCAGAATGGGATTTCATCACTAAATATATGTGCCTGAGGAAGTGTACCTTAATGACAGGGATCGCGATGAGGCGTTCTACGAAGGCGGTACTTAATAAGCACGACATGGCGGACGAACTTTCTTCGAACCGACGGGCCAAAAATGTGCGGAGTATTTTCCCATACTGCCAAAGAGATCACGAGAGGCTTTATAATTCTTACAGTTCTTAAGCTAGTCCCGTTCGCTGCCATGATATGGTCTCGACCATCTTCTCCAACGGTTCGGATGCTTCTGGCATTCGCAGAGTATTCAAAACATATACCCTCGCGACTTGGCCGGAACAGAGATACAAATTCTATAGACATGTCCGCGGCAAAAGATGCACTGAAGAGAGATCAGCCAGTCAGGTCTCGGGTTTCTGAATTGCCTACCTACACTGAGAATCGTTGACATGGTCTTGATGACAGCACTCATCTGTGGCCGGGGATGTTGTGTTGAAGGAGGCTGTACCTGGATTTTATGATCAAATCTATGATGACTTGAAAGGCAGAGGCGGGCCTTCTTGAAAAACCCTTCAATTTTGTCCTCTATCGGCAACCTGGCGCGGGAATGATCATTGCCAGCATATTTCTGGTTTCAGAGAACTATCTGCAGCTCACTAGTTCAAAAGGGAAGTTCCGTAGACGTTATTGATATCGCCAGCTGTGGCCCTTAAACTGCTGTAAGTCCCCGTGTATTGAACATGACTCCGTGAATACGGGGTGGAAAGCCAAGAATCGGCGTCGATGGATGGAGTAGGTGCCGGGATAGCACAGAAAGCCAGCACGAGAGCATCTTAAGTGCCGCGGAATTGCTGAGAGGAGAACACATTCTCGCACATCGGCTGCTGCTTATGAGCTAAAAGCCTTGAAGGTATGTAGATCTATCTCGACCATCCATTGTCCGACAACGGTACATGTGTTTGGCCACTAGAAATATATTGAGACCTTCTTTGTTCCTCGGAACTCGTCGGCAATCAACTCCTCCTACCATGTCTGAGCCCAGTGTTCTAGGAGAATATTTGGTTTTCGGTCGTGCCTTAATCAGGATGCCGACAGCAGAGATGAGAGGCATGAGTTTAGGGCATCTCGTTGTAGATGTCACAGTATTACACTCGAAACATCGTATACAACGAAGGAAATGAGAGCTAATAGTGAACAAAACTTACAGTTAGCTGCGGTGTACTGGGATTAAGACACTCCAGAACTTGCATCATCACTGAGAATTCCAGTTGCAGCATTTCAGAAGAGCAGGCCTCAAAATGATTGACAATAGAGGGCTTCGCCCTCATTCGTGGTTACTACGATTTTCTTGGAAGAGATGAATTCTTAACTGTTTCCGGACTCTAGGTAAATTTGGGACCCCTCTTCCAAGTTATCCCCCATGAAGCGCGCCGCATTTCATCTCCTCGGGCGGTACGACTATGATCTCCGCGGCCTTGATCGATGGCGTTTGCCTGCTCCATGTGTTAAGAACCATTTATAGACGCACAGCGGTAATACGAGGCACGCTGCAACTGCAATGTCAACTGCCTGGTGTATATACAATGGACTGACCGGGAAGAAGCAATCGATCTGATCCTGCGTTTTTGAGCCAGCTATCCAGGGAGATTAAATCATATACCCACGCCCCTGTAATCTTTAACCGTTAATCCACGCGAGTCTTGGGAATCCAAAGGGAGGGATGGACTCGTTTCCTTGCCCAGTCGGCTCCCATGGTCATAATGATTTTTTGATACAACTTGGTTCGTAGTTGGGCGGCAGAAGTGAGTGAGAAACATGGATTCAAGCCAGCTCGTTGTTAGTATTGCAGTATTACTTCCGAAGACATCGTATACGTCCAAGAAGATGACGGATCAAGAAGAATGACATTCATAGCATTCAAGAAGCGATGGTTATCCTCATAGAAGGTTTCTGTTGCAACATTCCAGAGTGTATAAGCTCGCCAAGCAACCACGGAGGCACCCTGCTGCTATTGTTGGTTTCCTCTGGTTCATAGAGGCGAAGTCGTTTATTTAAATACATGACGACAAGCGAGCTCAAGTTCCAAAGCCGACTACCTGATGTATAAAAGATAGACTGAGCGGAAACTCTTGACTCTAATCTAACCGAGTATTGCCACACCATGATGATCCACTGAACTCTATGTTCAAATGCTTGATCTGGAGCGAGTGACATGTTTGAGGACGGTACGCTCTCAACCTGATGGAATTATTGCCTTGCGACTTGGCCGTATACATGTTGGGATACTTCAATAACAGTAGCAATTACCGACGGAGCAACTGATGGAGAAGAGGGCTAGCAGGATTGCTACAAATGAGCAAGCGCGGAAGGCAATATTTTATGCGTACCATCGCCGAAATACTTATTCTGAAAAGACACGACTCCAGTAAAGATTCACTTGCTTCGAAACAGCTTTGCCAAAGGGGGCATTATGAAGGCAACCCTTGTCAAGTGACGATTGATCATGCCTGTGGCTTGGTCGATGCCATTTCGCGGGAAGATTATGTCGAAGGCGCATATAAGCTCTCTCAATTCCGTCGGGAAAGAGACAACAGGCAATGTAAGAGCTTGTGAGGAATTGGAAGATCCCCGATCACTTTGTTGAGCTGACGTGCCTTGACAAAATCTAGCCATTCAAGTCTTATTAACCGACCATGAAGCCGCCTGCCGTCTCTAGCCATCTTCCGTTATTGAAGCTCGAGTTATATACCCATGCGAGCGTGGTGAAAAGATGAGAACAAGACTTCGCTCAAAGGACGTAAACTCCGAGAGCGAAGAATGTCGAAAGGAAGCCTGACTCCCGAAGCCAAACCGCGATGAGCACTTACGCTAATTGGGTCTTTTGAAAAATTGAATGTCCTCAAGACCACATATTTATTATAGGGAGATAAAGCCTTACATATTGGATGGGCGTAGTATGCTCGCTTTCTTGCTTTCGGTCTATATTAGAAGACCAGTAAACCCAACTTCACAAGTGAATCGGCAATCACGTTCTGGAATGAATCGATAAGAACGCCCCTAACCATCTTGCGCCCTAGAAAGCCTGGGTCTTCCTTGGTTTCTCCTTTTCTACGAATTCTTGAAGCTGTCACTCAGCCGGGGCTGCCGGCAACCTCCAATGGGGAAGACGGCAACAAAGTCTATTTGGTTTCCAGTGGAAGCCTGGACCTAAAGTCAAAATCTGGGAAGGATCTCAAAGATACTGACTAGGCGGAAGTACGACTCCGTTATCTGATTACCAGCCCTATTCCCGGATGTTCTGCTAATCTCGGTCTAGGTCATGACGTTTTTGGAACGGGAAATCCGGCAGAAAACTTTCGTCGGGGCTTCCGTGGTATTCACGCCCTTCTGTTTCAATCTCATCTTGGCTGTCGCAAGCTCAAGGTTCCATGGTGAGGGGACTCACGAAGTCAAATCCCGACGACGAGTCATGCTGCTTCCAGAACTATACATACATACATTCGCACAATCGGTCCGCCTCTTTCATGATGGTTTGGACAATCGCGATTCAACTCTGAGATAGGCAAGTTTCCTGAAGTAGCATGCCCCAGACACCAGCATAACCAAACATTATCTCGTGCGTTGCCGTCAGAGGCATGCCGCTGCCTTTTCGCCAGTTCTTCGTGAAAGGAAGTATTCTCCCTTTCCAGGCGCCGACATGGCAACCAAAATCGAAACCGGGCATGACATATCTGCTGCTGGCCTGCGTGCTAGTCACAGCTGCTGTGAGGAGAACACCCGCACGATGCTCATCTGTCGCCATGCTCTAACGTTTTTGTAGATGCAAGGTTACGACGGGGCGATGATGGGTGGCATGAATATCCTGCCGCAGTACACCGACTATTTCAAGCTGACCACCGCCACTCGCTCGTTGAATATAGCCACTAATTATATCGGAGGGTGCTTATCCGTAAGTCGACCTCAACTTGCAAAGACAACGCCTGCGATGAGAAGAGAGCGCATCCCCCACCTCTCGTGTGTTGAGACTCGGAGTTTTGAGAACATAATGTTAACTGTGCGGAGTGTGTTTGCTGGGGATGGGTGACAGATACCTACAGCCGACGGTTCGGACTATTTTGGTCCGCCATGATTACAGTCATCGCAGCCATATTACAAGCGTCATCACAGCACATTGCCATGTTTTGCACCGCCCGAGTCATCATCGGCTTCGGGACCACCGCCTCCGTGATATCCGGTTCCGCATACCTCGCCGAGACACTCCCATGGGACCAGCGCGCGTGGGGCCTCGCGCTCTTCGACGACTGCTTCTACATCGGCGCTCTGACTGCCGCGGGCGTGACGTACGGATCGTTCAAGATCAGCAGCAGCTGGGCGTGGAGGCTGCCGAGTCTGGTGCAAGGGGCATGGGGGCTGCTCTGCATATCATTGCTGCCGTGGCTGCCGGAGAGCCCGCGCTGGCTGGTCGATCAGGGACGCGCATACGACGCGATACTGGTTCTCGCGCAGGTGAATGCTGGGGGAGACACGACGGATGAGCTGGTCCGGCTGCAGTTCCGACAGATTTGCG